>MINK01173932.1:0-13905 GCA_001735545.1 Phormia regina | reverse complement strand
GACTATAAACTACTTTATAGACTTGACTATAGTCTTGTCTCTAGTTTTGACTATAAACTTAGACCTGTCTATATTATCGACTCTAAACTAGGCTTTGTTTAGTATATTTTTTTGACTATGGATTATGTTATAGTGGAGTCGTAGGAAAATGTTTTTTTTTTTTAATACTTTAAGCTAATAGTTTTTTTTTATTAAATTCGATTATTAAATATATTTGGTTACCCTGTATATTACTATTGACATTTCTCTACTTAATATGTATCCCACTGTATGCGTAAATGTGTATGTATTCACTATTTATGGTTTATTAAAAGCAAAATCATGAATAGAAAATTAATCATGTTTAATAATGTGGTCTCTACAACTATATGAATATTTGTTTGTAAGTGTTTTTGTAACATGGAGATATAAATTTATTACAATCTCTATACCAATTTTTTGTTTGTGGTCATCAGAAGATACTACAAAGTATTTGTTAACATTTCTCACTAAACAAAAACCTCAAACATCAAGAATACTTTATGGCAAAAAAAAAAAGAACTAAAATGTAAAAAGTTTTTAATTTGAAATTATCATTGATTTGATGTAAGGATTGTTTTTGCTCTATTGGACATAATGCCTCAGGGATGGCAAACCGAACAAGATTAATGGCAGATTATTATAAGTACTTGTAAAAAAAAGAGTGAGTTGGAAGTAGGGGAGATGGGTAAACATTTGACATTTCCTAGTGTAGTTTAGAGTAAAATCTAACAAAACCTTAAAACTTTGGTTAACCTTTTTCTTACTCCCTAAAATTGCCACAATATATGTATGTATGTACAAACATACATACATATGTACGTATATAGTTTTTTGAGTGAAGAGAAGAGTTTTTAATTTCACCTTTTTGGATAAGAGGGAAAAAAATTCAAAACTTTTATAATTTTTAAAACAAGTTAAAACCATGTTTTTCGTGTCCATGTGGTTGTAACAAACACTTTGTTTTTTTTTTTTTTTTTTTTTGTCTTTGTTTTTTTTTTTTTTTTGGTATTTTATTAAAACAAAAACAAAAAAGAATGAAATATTTAGAAATTGCTATTGATTTTGATGTTGAGAGAAAAAGGAAAAATCATTATTAATGGGTTTTGTTGCTGCTTTCACTTAAATGGAACAATGTGGTCGAAAGTTGACAGCAGGGAATCAAATTAAAAATAATTAATTAGAATTTTGTGAGAAAATGATGAGAGGAGTATAAGATGTTTTCCGAAAAATTGTTAAAAAAAAAAATCACTTTCTTTTCCAAAATTCAAAATTATTATTCGAAATTTGTCAAATTATTCGAATAAATCTCGATTAAATTATTAATTCTTTTTGTTTTTCTTTACCAGTAGTTTTTAAAAATAGATAAAAATATTTTTTTTTTTTAATATTCGATTAATTGATTAAATTATTCGAATAAAATTATTCGAATAATTGGTAAAACTTTGTAGAGTTGTTATACTCCTAAGACTAGAAGATTTTAAGTTTATTTAAAAAATATCCTAGTAATCGATTAAATTATTCGAATAAAATTATTTATATTATAGATTCAACAAGTAATATTTTTATATTATTTAACAAGAGATTTTAATACTAGATGAGAAAAATTAGAATAAAATATTTTTTCTTAAAAATATTTTATTAATCGATTAAATTATTCGAATAAAATTCTTTGAATAATTAATTAAATTTTTCAATTCAATATATTCTTTAACAGCAAATCTTAAAACTGGACGAATCAAAGTTTATTTGAAAAATATTCGAGTAATCGATTGAATGATACGAATAAAATTATTTATATTATATGTTCAAGAAGTAAAATTTTTATACTATTTAACAGGAGATCCTTAAGAAAGAAAAAAAATTATTCAAGTAATCGATTAAATTATTCGAATAAAGTAATAAAAAAATTTTAAATTATTATGGATTACATATCGATTTATATCGAATTATTCGAATACAGTAATAGGAAAATTTGTGAAACAATTAGAATTTTTGTATTTTTTTATGTATTCGAATATTAGATTTAATTATTCGAATAAAATTATTCGAATAATTAGACATATTTAAAAAAATATTTATATACTTTCGCAGCTGCTTTTTAAACAGAAAAAAAGATTTTTATTTATCTCAATACAAAATTACATTTTTTTCTTTATAATTATTCGAATAAAATCATAACCGAATATTTTTTTTTTTTTAATTTTTTCTTTTTTTTATATTTTCAATGTTTTAGTATAAACAGAAAACAATTTATATGGTAAGCAGAAAAAATTACTGTTTTTAATTCAAATAATCTGTTAAATTATTCGAATAAAATATATTCGCTAAATGCCATGGGGTAATAAAAAATCAAGAAAATTTCTACGTATAATTTCTGTGCATAATCTGCTTCTTTAATCAAATATTAATACTTTTATACAAAATGTCAAAAATATTTTTTTAAAAATTAGTTGATTAAATTACTAAAAATATTCGAATAAAATCATTAAATTAATCTGAATATTTATATTTTCTAGAGTATTCTATATTTTCTATATTATTCAGTCTTCTTTAGAGAAAAATAATAGTTTTTCTTAATAATTATTTTCATAATAAATTAATAATTATTCGAATAAAAAGTTAATCGTATATTTTTTAAAATTTTATTATATATTTTTATTTTTTTTTTTTTTGCGTTTTTATATATTTTGTTAAGAATTATGTTTTGCGAATAGAAAAAAAAATATGTTTTTTCTTAACCCGAAAGAAAAGTCGGTTAAATTATTCGAATAAAAAAAATATGACCTAAATGCCTTGTAGCAATAATTAAGCTGCATAATTTAACAAATAATCGGTGTCATTAATCAAATATTAGTGTTTTAAACAAATAATTTTGAATCTACAAGAACATTTTTTTTTTTTTTTTTTTAAAANNTTTTTTTTGTAAAAAATATTCGATTAAAATGTTCGAATAAAATTATTCAATTAATCGGATATTTATATTTTACGTTTTCTTACATGTTGTTGTTTAAATAAAATATTACAAACACAAACATATTTTATTCTATATATGTACATATTCGAATAGAAATATAATCGAATACTTTTTAAAATTTTTAGAATTCAAAAGTGCAATTTTTAACTCAATTAATTAAAAATAATCGAATAAAAATTTAATTTTTTTCTAATTTTGACATTTTTGTTTTTTATTTTAATAAAATTCATATATTCCAAAAAAAAGATTAATTTCTTTCAAAGGAATAATCGATTAAATTATTCGAATAAAAAATAATCGAATAAAGATTTTAAAATATGTATGGATTTTAAAAATGCGTTTTTTAACTAATCTTATTTAATTAATCCAAGTACAAAAATAATATTTTTTTTAATTTATTCGAATAAAAATTAGACGAATAATTTTTAATTTATAAATTTTGTGCATTTTTATTTTCAATATGGTAATAAAATTTATTTACTTTTAATAAAAAATATGTTTTTTAAGTAAAATAATCGTATAATTAAGATAATTAATCGAATAAAAATTAAAAATGTTTATAATTTGAAAACTTTTTTTAATTTTAATTTCATATCCGTTTTATATTTAAAAAAAATTACATATGCTTAGAAGAAAAAATATTATTGTCTTTATAAAGTATAATCGATTAAATTATTCGAATAAAAATATCATCCAAAATCAATTTTAAAATTTGTAAGAATTCTAAAAACGCGTTTTTTAACTAAATTAATTGAAAAAATAGAATAATAAAAAGATTAATCGAATAAAAATTTAAAATTTTTAGAATTTTGAAAATTTAATCGAAAAATTTTTCTTTAATTTAAATTTCATATTTTTTTATATTTTAGTAAAATTTACATATTCTGAAAAGAAAACTGATCATTTTCTTAGAACAGAATAATCGATTAAATAAAAATTAATCGAATAAAAATTTTAAGATTTGTATATAATTTAAAAATGCATTTTCTAACTGAAATAATTAATATAATTGAATAATTAAAAAACAACAAATAAAAATTAAAAATCTTTAAAATTTTGAAAACTATTGATAATTTTTTCTTCAATTTTAATTTTTTTGTTTGTTTTTAATTTTGTAAAATTTATATATTCTGACAAGAAAAACGATAATTTTCTTCAAAAAGAAAAAATCTATTAAATTATTCGAATAAAAAAATAATCGAATAAAAAATTAAAAATTTTTAAATACATAGCTTTGCTTTTTTTAATGATGAAAAAAAGAGAAATAAATGAAAAATCAAGCGAATAATTGCTTAAATTATTCGAATAATCGAATAAAATATTCGATTAATCGGTTAAATTATTCGAAAATTTTGTTAAATTAAGCTAATAAAAATAAATTTTATTATATCAAAATGATGTTAAATTACTTAGAAAATGTTAAGAACATTTTATATAACTTTTTTTCTAGTAAATTATATTCCCAAATTTTTCTTTAATTTCTAGTACAAAATAGTCCTTGTTTTGTAGATTTTTTCTCTTTCAAACTTTTCTTTTCCAAAAATTCCTTTTCAAATTATTATTTATTCTCAATAATTTCTAATATATTTCTTCATTTCCCTAACAAAATAATTAATACCCATTTATTATGTTGATTGATCATAAACAAAAACAACGTATAAAAATGTAAATCTTTTAAGTAATAATACATAAATTTTTGTTGTTGTTTTATATATTCCTTAATGTCTATTTATAATTCCTGTTAAAAGGAATGTTGATAATATTTTTTTATTTCTTACAAATTCTATAACAATCATTTTTCATGATTTCAATTTTAACATCATAAATCAGTCATAAATCCAAAAAACGTGAAAAATCTTCTCTCACAAATACTTATGGAAAAACAACAAAAATAATAAAAAAAAAACAAACAGTTAGATTATCAATAAACACACATACTATATACAAGTTAGTAGTAGTCGTAGTATTAGTTGAGTGTAATATAAAGAGATTTGTTTGTAAGGTGATGAGATGAGATGAAAAAAACAATGTAACCGTAAAATTATGTTGTGTATATATGTAAGCTTATGTGTATGTGTGTGTTTAAGGAGCAAAGTATTTTGAACTGTAAATAGATAGACAAGGTTATTGTTGTTGTTTATATGATGATGATTCATTCTGCATTTTCTCTGTTATATTTTAATAAAACACAGAGTAAGAGGTTGAGAGTTAAACAGTCATAGAAAGGAAACACACACACACATTAGGTATATTTTATACATATACATACGTGCAAATAATTGTGTATAAAGTTTACCTATGCGTATCTGTTTTTATCTGATGTAAACAAATATTTAGTGTTTGTTGTTTTTTATCGTGTTTCTCTTGACAAATTTTAGGAAGTTCTTAATGGTATGTGGATTAGAATTTTACACATTTTCTTTACTTTTTCTTTAGTGCACAAGGTTTTTATGGTTTTTTTTTTTTTTTTTTTTTTTTTTTTTGGTAGAATATTTTTTGTGGTTGTGGTAAGAAACAGTTGGTTTTGATATCGTTAACAATGAAAAAATAATTAATAAGAATATATTTGATAAATTACTAGAAATTAAAATGGAATATTAGAAAAATATTCATTAAAAAGGCTTTTATTACATAAAATAAATGGAAAATTTTTTAAAATATTTTCTTAAAAACAAAAATTTTTCTTTAAAATAATAAAAATGTAAGGGAAAATGATGGAATAATCGAATTAGGAAAATGAAAAATTTTAAAAGTATTTTTTTTTTAATAATTGACGGTAATTCTAACAAAAATAATTCGATTATCTAGTAACAGTAATAAAAAAACTATTAATTTAAAAAATATTCGATAAACCGGTTATGAAAATAAATAATATTCGAATAATCGGCTATTCGATTTAAATATTTTCGATAAACTGGTAATTGGAATTTAACGTTTTCAATTAAATTTGAATTGTTGTTAAAAAGAATAAAAATTTAATAAGTAATTATTCGAATAATGAAGTTTTTTTCATAACAATCGATGCCAATTCGAATAAATATAATTCGATTTAAAAATAGCAGTAATAAAAATAATATATTAACTTATTACTCTAAAAAAATATATATAATTTGCAAATAAATATTATATGATTATTCGGTTATTCGATTAACCGGTTTTTAAATAAATAATATCCGATTAACCAATTAATTGAATTAAAATATTCTATTGAATTAATTGAATTAAAATATTCTATTAACTGGTTAACCAAAAAAATAATATTCGATTAAACGATTATTCGATATAAAAATATTCGATAAACCGGTTTTGTGAATAAATAATATTCGATTAAATTTTAAAATTAATATTTTTCTTCAAAGCAATGAAAAGTTGTTAGGAAATAATTCAAATAATCAAATTTTGGAAATAAAATATAGTATTTTTTTTTTCTTTTTCTTAAAAATTGACGACAATTCGAATAAATATAATTCGATTAAAGGATCGAACTAATAAAAAATAATACATTATTTATTACTCCAAAAAAATCATTTGCAAATAAATATTATTCAATTAATCGATTATTCAATTTAAAAATTTTCTATAAACCGGTTTTGTAAATAAATAATATTCGATTAACCAAATAATTTATTTAAAATATTCAATTAATCGGTTTAACGAAAAAATAATGTTCGTTTAACCGATCATATGACTCAAAAATATTCGATAAACCGGTTTTGCGAATAAATAATATTCGATTAAATTTTAAAATCAAGATTTTTCTTCAAAGTAATAAAAATTTGTTAGAAAATAATTCAAATAATCGAATTTTGGATATAAAATATAGTCATTATTTTTTCATAACAATTGACGACAATTCGAATAAATATTATTCGATTAAAAAATGGAACTAATAAAAATAATACATTAATTTATGACTCTAAAAAAAATATTTAATTTTCAAATAAATATTATATGATTAATCGATAATTCGATTTAAAAATATTCGATAAACCGGTTTTGCGAATAAATAATGTTCCATTAACCTCTAAAATCAAGATGTTTTCCTTAAAGTAATGAAATTATTTTTAGGAAATTATTCAAATAAACGAATTTAGGTAATGAAAAGATTTGAAAGTAATTGTTTATTTTCATAATTGAAGTCTTTTCGCATAAAAGTAATTCGATTAACTAATAACACTAAGAAGAAATAATAAAATAACTTATTACTCTAAAAAATATTCGATAAACCGGTTTGGTAAATAAATGATATTCTATTAAACGATTTTTTGTCTTAAAACTATTTGATAAACCGGATTTTCAAATTAATAATATTCGATTAATTGAAATAAAATATCCGATTAACCGGTTTTGCGAATAAATCATATTCGATTAACTGATTTTTTAATTTCAAATACTCAATAAAATTCTATTTTTTATTGTCAAAACCAATTAAACGAATAAATATATTCTATTAACCAATTATTCTAATAAAAATATTCGATTAACCAATTGTTCGAATATAAATTAACTCAATATTGTAATTATTAGAATTTTTCATTTGAATAATCAATAATTTAATATCTTTTATTATTTCAAGGGGTTAAAATAATAAGAGATATACAATTATCGATTATTCGAATAAAAAAGTCGTTAAAACACTTTTTCGAAGTTTAATATTTAATTGAAAAATTTTTCTAAAATTTAAAATTTTAAGTTAAAATTTATAACCCTTGTTGAACATTGATAATAAAAATAAAAAATACAAATTTCTTGAACTTTATTTAATTCGATTAACCGGTTTATAAATAAATTAATGAAAATATTTCTACCAAAAATATCTTTTATAAATAATATTATTAAACAACAGAAAGTTAAATTAACCGTTTGCAAAAAAATTGAGACCGATTATTTGAAATTATTCGAATAATTTCTGAAAACTTTTCAAAGATTATTCATACAGCTTTTATATTGGCAGCCAATTATTCGTATAAAAATTTAAATAAAATATATTTGATTTATCTATTACTACAAAATAATAATAATAATAATAATAATAATAATAATTTATTAACCGGTTCGATTAAAAAATATTCGATTAATCGGTTATTCGATTAATCAGTTATTCGATTAAAAATTATTCCATTAATTCTAACAAAAAGCTATTTAATTTATCAATTGTTCGAATACAAAATTATTGGCTCCACAAACTATTCAAAATAAAAATATTTAAATTATCAATTATTATAACAAAAATATTAACCGATTATTCTCATTAATTTTTTCACAAATTATTCCAAAAAAGGTTTTCGATTTAACAATTATAGAAAAAAAGCTTTTTTTCAAAAACAAATCACCCCAATAAAAAAATATTTAATTAATCGATTAATTATAATACAATTTTATAACTTTTTCATTGCTTTTCTAATTTTTATTAAGCATTCTGTTGCTTGGCGATTATTCGAATAAAAAATTATTTGATATTTTTAATATTAACTATTAAGCTACTAATAAAACAAATAATTGACCAGTTACTCTTAAAAAAAAAAAAAAAAACTTTCCATTCATTAATTACCCTAAAATAAAATATTCGATTATTCGAATGAATATATACGATTAACCAAATATTGGAAAAAAGTGTTAGCAATTTTTTTAATTTAATAAGTAAATTTTTAAATATATTTGTAAAATATAATTTCCATTCATATTGTTTGTTTTTCTTAAATACAAATATTTTTCACAGAATTATTCGAATAAAATGTTTTGACAAAATATGATAAAATCAAAAACTTTTAAAATTATTTGTTTAATATAAAAATATAATTTATAGCAAACTTATCCGTATATTGAAATATTTGTAAACAATTACTCCAAAAAAACAAAATTTTGAGTCGATTATTCGAATAAAGTTTTTTTAAATTGTTAAAAGGTTTTTCACAAAATTTTCTTGAAAACTTGAACATTTTGGAACGATTATTCGAATAAATATAATTTATTTATTTATTTTATTATTATTTTTTTTCACAAAAAAAGTCTCATTAAATTTGTTTGTCACTGTTCTTTCAATTACTATCTAAGCATGAAATTTCAACCTCATTTCGTATGATAAAAGGCTCTTTTGATTTATTTACTTATTTATTTATTAATTAATTAACACTTTTCTCATATAACAAACATACAAACAATTTTCCTGTGTTATTCTCTATACAATTTTACATTTCTATGAATTTAACTTTTCAAAAAGGATTTTCTTTACTTTATATTATTAACAAAACACCTCAGTTGACCTACTTTTTGAAAATCACTATAAATATAAATTTTGTAACATGATAAATCACACTATTATAAAATGGGTTACTTATGGTAAGACAAAAAAGTATTTGGTTAAGAGGCAAATCATATTAAAATGCAGGATGTTTATTTTAAATGTATATATATGTGAGTATGAGTGTGTATGTGTGAATGAATGTAGGCTATGATTTGTATTAGTATTGAAATATTAAGTAGTAATATTAAAGTGTATTTAAGTGGTTACACTTTTAGTTTAATATTTAACACTCCATACTACTAGTGCTGCTAGCTAACACTTCATGTAATACCAGTACTTGTATTCAGCCTCTATTTGGATATAACACACTACAGGTAATCAAATATCCTTTAACCTTAATGAGATGAAAAACCTTTATCAATAAACAATTTATTTGTATATGGGAAAGTGTTTGTTGATGTGTTAGGAAATAGAGTAAACGATGTGTTAGCTATTCTATATACATACATATATATATATAGAGAGAGAGAGGAGAATAACAATGTTTTAGTTAGATTGCAAAAGAAATCTAAAAGAAATTACCACAACTGAAAATCCAATTTCTCAATTTCCTTAAAAGGCAACAGAAAAAAGTTATTAAGTAAAAAGCATCAACAGCAGTAGCAGCAGTAGTAAGAGTAGAAATAAAAGACAAGAATGTAGTTTACAACAAATATTAGAGAGAAACATACAAATCTAAGTAAAATTGAGTAACTTAATAATAAAATATGTAGACTATTTTTAGGCTAATAAATTAAAAATATGATATCTTTGATTTTAAAAGTAATTAAGAGAAAATCCATACATTGCTATTCGTTTAGAAATTTTAATATAATAAATAACTTTATAAAGAAAATATATTGCCTACTTTTAGGCCTAATATTTTAAAAACTAATTTTAATATGATTTATTTTAGTTTGTTAATAAGATCTTTTAAAATTTCTACAAAATTTCCATAATGTACTTTCATTATAAGTCCTGCAAAATTTTGATTTCCTGCTCCGTATATTAAATTCTAAAAATAATATTTGCATTGCCTAGTTTTAGGCTTAAATAATATTTCAATCTATAATTCCTGTTAAATCATTAAATTTATTATATATAAAATTTCCTTAAACAAATACTACCTTAATCTTCTATATATACAATTCCTTATATATATATATCTTTCTCCTTGTTATATTGCCGTAAAATTCTTAGAATTATCTACATACTACATATGTATGCATTGTATTTGGTATCTCTATCTTTAGTAACAGACAATATAGTTAACTTCTTATGGAGATTATATGCTTAAAATACTAAAAGAAAATTTTAGCAAAACTAAATGAGTTGTATCTTAATAACTAAAGGCAAATGAGAAAGAATTATTATAAATAGTTAAATTATAAAGGAAGATTGAAAATTAGTTAAGACTAATTTGGATCCAATGAAAATGATAGAATAGAAGAATATTAAGGAGAATAGAAGTATATTAAAGAGATTTCAAGGTGCAATATTATAAATTAAAAACGAAAAATTTAATGATCACAAATTTACCAAATGTTAAAAGACTTATTAAAGGGAAGAAAAAGTTTCATTTTTGCGGTTTCTAAAATATAAACTTCTTCCTTTAATAACATTAATAAAAAAATACTTACCATCAAACATAATTTTCTTTGATTCCTAATTTACTCAGAATTACATTACCTGTAGATAAAAGTACCAAAAAGGTTCTAAGATTCATTTTATTCTGCTTAAAGTTAAATGCTACCCATATAACTCAAACGATACAAAACTGACTTTAATTACTTTTGAAAAAGTATGTTTTAAAAAAAGTAACAAACAAGTTTTGGTACTTTCTAAGTTTAAGATAAAGTCCCAAGGCATAAATAGACCTCCCTAACTCAGCTCCGATTTATTTGATTTGTACTTTTATCGGTGAAAATATTGATGTAAAAATTTTTCAGCGCATTTAAATATTTTGGAAGTTAAAGGTCGAATCGAATTTCCCTAAGAAATTCGCATTAAAAAAATTTTGTTATAAAAAAAGTTGAGCAAAAAGGAAGAATTGCGTTAGCGAAGCGTACTTTTATCGGTGAAAATATTGATGTAAAAATTTTTCAGCGCATTTAAATATTTTGGAAGTTAAAGGTCGAATCGAATTTTCCTAAGAAATTTTGTTATAAAAAAAGTTGAGCAAAAAGGAAGAATTGCGTTAGCGAAGCCGCTTTTGGACATACCACAGAGTTAAAAATCCTTCCGCCCCGCCGAATAAATCCAAAAGTTTGAATAAAATTTTAACCTTTTTTACCCTTTCTTGGTACTTTATATTTTATGCTGATATAAAAAAAAAAAAACTATAAATTACAAAAAAACCAAAAACCCCCATATAAAGAAAAATGTCAAATGTGGTACAAAAAAGAGAAAAAAATATTAATAAAAAAATACAACGAAAAACCGCCAAAATACAATTAAAAATTAAAAAAACGCCGTAATAAACTTCGTTAAATAAAAACTAANNCTTAATCTTTGCAATCGGATAAATAATATAGGAAATATTTAAGATTTTAAGTGAGTTAGTGAGGTAAATGAGTACCGAATTATTTATTTTCTGTTTATTTTTTTTTATTTTTTTCCAAATAATTCAACGTTTTCATTATTTACTAAGAATTAAAATAAAAAATTGTTTAAAAAAAACGCTAAATTCACCATACTTATTTCAATTCATACCAGCATACATACCCTCCTTTTAATCAAAACAATGCATGCCTTGTTTCTTTTGTATTACTACCCCTTCCACCTGTTGCAGCATATACCCCTTGTTAACAAATACCACATACTTTTTTTCACACAAATAAATTATAAATTATAATTCAATTAAGAGGAATTATATCACGAAATTATTACACAATTATAATTGAACACAATCACACTTTTTTATAATGTATTTTCTTTTGTTGTCAAAGAAATAATAATAAAATTACTTTATTTTAATTAACACCACTATTAAACAAACAACAATGTATATCAAACCTTGTTAAAATCACCAAAAAAACTAAAGACAAAACTGATGAAATAAGAAGCAAAATAAGGAAGGAGAGGAGAGAGAAAGATAAGCTTTAAGCTTATTAAGTCTTTGCATTATTGTTATTGTTTTCTTTCATAGATGAGGTGAGTAATAAAAGGAATGGGAATTAATTTATTAGTTTGTTGGGGTAAAGTTAAAACTTAAAAAAAGGGGGTGGTGAAAAGCATTTAGCTGGTCAAATGAGTATAAAGTTTAGTGAGATCAGTTATTTAGGAAGTTATTAATGATGTTTTATTTTTTAATAAATTTTAGTTGTCTAAATTACAAAAAATGTGAAAGCTATTAAACACTTGGGAAAATGTTCTCTTCTTATAACAAAATTATTTGTTTGGTATGATAGATTTCTTTTTTCACATAAGCTTATGATGGAATTTAAAAGGATAACACAAGGCAATAAAATTAAAAAAAAAAAAAAACTTTTGGAGACTTGGAAAACCATTACACAATTTGGATGTATTGTGGTTCAGTAGTACAAATATGGTTCAATTTTTAAATTATAAGGGGAGTTTTCTTCTTTTAGTTTTTAAGTAAAATTTTAATTTTTTTCAGACATTTTTCCACATAGTTAATGAAAACTCAAAAAGTTTTAGTCCAATGTTATTGAAATATATTTGTAAAAATGTATGTTTACATAACCATTAATCGCCTCATATATTGCGTTTCAATTGGCTCTTTAGTTTCGGAGTTATAATTAATAAAAAATGAAAAATTTTTTATTGAGTGTCTTTCGATATTGCTAATATTTGGCATGAGCGTGCCCTATGGAGCCATTTAAACACCTCTATTTTAATTTTTTGAATTTCGAAATATTCGCGAATTCATTCACATTTTAATTTTACGAAAAGACCAAAAAATCGCAAAAGTCTACAACTTTGAACTTCAATATCTCTAAAAGTTTTTAAACGATTTTAATGATTTAAATTGCATATTTAAGAACATCATGTCCACTACAAATGTTGTAATTCAAAAATAGTATTCATAATGCAGAATGCATTTTTGAAAAAAATCTTTATGATTTTAATTTTCTTTTAATATAATAAAAACAATAGCTTTACTATAAAATGCAACAACAATTGTTTTGGGAAAAGAAAAACTACTAGTTTTAATATATTTTTTTGTTTTTAAATACCATAAATTTTTTCATACAAAAATTTAAATTTTTTATAACTTTTTTTATTTTAAATTTATTTTGATTATCTTCTTTCTTCTATTACATAATTTTAAATGCCTATAACTCCTTAACTATACATCAGATTTTATTGATTTAAAAACCAGAAAAACTAGACTTTATATAGTTTAATAAATATTGTATATTAGATTTTATAAATCTAAAATATTTGTTCTGCTAAAGATGCACTCCCATCAAGAATGCTATTTTCGGATGCATTTTTATACCCTACACCAAAAGGTGGTTGGGGTATTATGTGTTTGTGCAAATATTGTAACGCAGGGAAAAAATACCGTTCGACTCAGAATCACTTTTTGAGTCGATTTAACGATGTCCGTCCGTCTGGTTGGCTGGCTGGCAAAGTACAGGTCGCAATTTTAGAGATAATT
>MINK01173931.1:11562-27277 GCA_001735545.1 Phormia regina | reverse complement strand
GGAAGGAAATATCTCCAGATGAAACGAGAAATTTGGTTCGATCGATGCCCAGAAGATTAAAGGCCGTGAAAGATGCAAAAGGAGGACCCACAAAATATTAAATTTTTTCAATATAAGTATTATAAGTAGGTGTAGATCATATGTACAAATAATTTTGTCCCAATGAATTTTCATTATTTTTTTAAATAATGATCCAACACATTATTATTTTTTTATAACTTAATTAAATAAAAATATATTTAAAATAATACTGTATTCGACAATTTTAAATTCTTTATAAACTATTGAAGGTATACGAAATATATGAGTGTACAAATAGTTTTGTATATATGGGCAATTATCAAAAAATTTTAACGTAGCTGAAACTGACTTATATCCTTAATAGATTTTGTGGTAATGATACTTTTTAACAAATTGGAAATGAAAGAAAAATGAAAATGTTGCCCTATAAAAGGCATAGAAATAAAATATATTTAAGTAAATTTTCAATAATTTCAAGATCATTATATCTATTTAAGAAAAAGAAATAATAATAAATTCAATTATTGTATTCATTAATATTAGCATTTTGATGATTGGAGCAAAATCAATTGAAAATTGTTAATAATAAAAAATTTCATAATTTATGTTTTTCTGTGAAAATCTTTAATAAGTGGAATAATTCAAACAATTTTCTCTTGATTTCTTATTAATTTGTATAAAATTTTCTTTACGTGATGTCTTTTGTGGAAGAGGTATCAACAAATATGAAATATAGTTTCATATTAAGTTCCATTTGTTATTATCTGATTTTGCCCATATGTCACAATAAACTTTATTGAATATAACTTCATTTTAGATAATTTTATGAATTTTTGTAACGATTAAATATTTTCTACACTTTAAAACTTTTTTCGTAGTTCTTCATTTCATTTCAGTTTGTTAACATCATGAAAACAATATTCTTAATTTTAAGGAAACGTTTGAATTAAATAAAAATGTTGTAATAATTATAAACAATATAATGTAATTTATTTTATTATGTAAATTATTTAGTTATTGCCTAAAGTTATTAAAGTAAATAATTTTATTGATTTTTAGAATAATACCTCCAAGGCATGAAAATTACAATATGGTTACACACACATACTAATTTAAAGTAAAGTGTTTTGTATTACTAAATGATAAACTCAATATTTATAAATTTTAATAAAATGTTAAATGTTAAAATATAAATAAATTTAGTTTTACAACATATCTCACTTTCATATATTTATTTACTACCAGTGTTGCCAGGACTTGAGAAAAAAATAAGTAGTAAATAATAAATTAAAAACTGTCATTGCAAAATAGCTTAATATGACATTTTAAAAACGTGCCCTTAATACACTCTAAAATATAATTAAAAAATTGTTTCAAAGTGTCAAATCCTTTAGAAACTTGTTAAACCCTCTATTTATTAATAAGCCAAGAACAAAAAGAAAATTATAGAAATTAAAAAAATATATACTTGCTTGCATTTACAGTTCAATGAATTTATAAAGAAAATGAATTGAATTAAATCGATTATTACCACAAAAAAAAATAAACAAACAACTAAATATTGGTCACTTTTGGTTTTTCACAATTTATCAATGTTCCACTCAGATTGAGGAAAAAAATGTAATGTTAAGGCAAACTTAAGAACAAACAGACATGTAAAATGTTTTAAACTTTAAGACTAAAAGTAACTAAGGATTATTTTATGCAAACATTATAAACCATCATACTAACAACACAAACAATTGATGGCAGTGGTTAAAAAATTATTATTCTTTTTAAACTTGGAAAAACACACACATACAATCGCAAAGAATATGGTTGATTGTAAAATAGAACTATAAGACACACATTACAGCCAGAGTTACAAAAGTGTTACAAATTTTATTTTTATAAATCACAAGTTCATGTTACAGGTTCAAATAGTTTTATCATTTATCATGTCTTAGTTGCAGAACGAGCCAAGATTACAACAAATTAAATAGTTACAATAACAAAAAGTAAATAATATTATTACACGTTCCATATATAAAAAACACATTTTAACAAGAAAAAATTGTCTCATTAATTTTTATACAAAATTAAAGCATACAGTAGTCTAAAAAACTTTTTGTTTGCATATCTATTATTTTTTTGCGAACACAAAATATCGTTACTTTGTTTTGATGGACAAAAGAACGAAGAAGATAATTCCAAATAACAATGAATGTTGATGAAAATTATTCTAGTCAAGAGTTCGGAGTTAACAAGCGGAGAAAAACTGTTTTATTCCAACTAAAATACTGAATCTGCTGATTCAGAATAACAATTTAAAACATCAGATTTATTTTAATTGTTTTGAAAATAATCTGGTATTGTGTCTACATCTGTAGAAACTTCTCTGCCAAATAAAAACTTGCTAAGGGAGGCATTGAGAAGTCGCATCGTTCTAGATAATTTTAACCAACTTGTTCCACATGGTGTTATTCTATGGTTAAAATTCGAAGACGGCATTGAAACTTTAAAATTAATAATAAATTTAAAATAATTAAAGAAAGGCTTCATGTGAAAAATTTGTACTTTTATATAAAAAAAAAAAAAAAAAAATAAACCATTTATCTTTTTTTACATAAAAGTTTTCACTGTCACATAATTTTCACTGTCGTAATTTTCTTTATATTGTGTCTATCTTTCAACCCCATAGAAATATGTTTGATTGGATTCACATACATATTATAATTCAGTCAACTATATTAAAATTTTGATTGTTGGTAATCATTAAATGATAAAACGAAATCATAAACACAGTATTATTCAAATCAATGAAAAACGGCTATAGAGTGTTGCCAAAACTTAAGAGGAAAAACGTACTAGAATTTACTAATAAATGTGCTGGAAAGAGCTAAAAATTAAAAAAAGGTGCTAAAAGCAAAAACTCTTTGTATATGTTTGAAAAAGGAACATATTGATTATTTACTGAACTAAAGCTAAAGGAACATTAAATAAAATAATAAAAATACATTCTGAAATTAATTCTGTAGAAATTAAATAAAAATTTTGAGTGGATTTTCTTAAATTTCTAATACCAGCATTTATAAGTTAACTAAGTATGTGTTATCTGAATACTGTTGACCGAAAATTTGATTTTTAGAAATTATTTCACCCGAGAATTATAATAATTAGTGTAGACCGTTTTTTCGAAATGTTTTTTCTGGTCCAACTTTGTTATCACAATAAATCTTTCATTTATATATGTGAAACACTTAAAAGTAAAAAATTTACTTCAACTGTGCAACGTTAGTAAATTTTAAGTTTTTTTGGATAATAAAAATAAATTGCTTCCTTTTTATTGATGCATTTTTAAAACAATCTTAACTGAAAATGAAGAAATTCCTCTAGAATTAATTAATAATTTTCATAAGAAAGGACTTTTTATTGCTTAATTTTAAATTACGGAATGAAATGTGCCATCCGGATTACCGAATAATCCAGATTATTGAATTATTATATCATGTAATTGCTTAAAAAAATGTGTATTTGATATTTAAAAGAATACCTTATTTTAAAAATAAAGATAATATTTTCTTATTTCCTGAAACCTTAAAATTAAAAAAAAAGAAATATTACCATTTTTCTGGCCCTATTTTTTAGAACATTTGGCCTTTTTTAAAGGTAAATTTAAAACCTTTTTTTTCTTAACAATTTTCAACTTAATATATCTATTTAATAAAAAGCAGTAATAATAAGGTCAATTATTGATGTTATAGATATTATCATTTTGATGATTGGAACAAAACCAATTAAAAATTAATTAATATGACCAATTTCGTAATTTAAGTCAATATTTACTCTCTTCTTTATACAAATGAAAATAATAAATAAAATTTAAACAATTTGTTTAAGTCTTCTTAACTATTGACGTATATAGAAAAAAGTTTTAATATTTAAGAAATTGTTCTTAAATGTTATGAACTAAAATCAACGAAACTCAATTCTTATATTTATTTAGAAACTTTTTTCTGTGTAAAGAATTAAAAATAGCAAATTTAAAGCAATTTTAAACAAGATATTTTCCTAATTTTAAGAGTTTAATATTGAAAAGCATTTTTAAAATTAAAATTTTAAATAAAAATAGAATGTAACACAATTATATTATTTATTCTCGTAAAAACATTAAACATAAATGAAAAACCAAAAACAAAAAACCTGAATATTAAATTCCACACCTGTGCTTATACCTAATATTCATATATTTTTTTATGAAAAATCAACTTTTTCTAAATGTATAGTACCTATACAAAAGTGGTAAAAATAAAACATACTCATATATAAAAATAAAAATATTCATACTCATGCTTATACTTGATCTCATATTCATATATAGCAATCATAAAAAAACATCATATTGTCAGTTTTTTGTTTTAAGTCTGCTGGTTATTCTGTCACCTTTTTTCAGAGGTGCTTAACTTAGTTTTCCAACAATTTCGTTAAATGGTCGACTAACATATAAGGAACTAGAGAACATACTAATCGCTTTTATATTCATGTAAATAAACCTTTTTAAAACGTCTTCAATTCTATATATTCATGAAAGATTTCTGTTTAAACAAGAGCACATAAAAGAAAAAAAACTTATATTTCAATAAAAACACTATGCTTACACAGGAAATGTAAAAATGTTAATTTAGTTTATAGAAGCAGTTAAATATTTCGTTTACCGATTTCTAAAATTTAAATACTGTTTTCATAATAAAATTTCGTAGGAATTAAAGTTTAATAAAATTTAAATTTAACTAAATAATTTTAATAAAAGTTTTATGGTAGATATTTGCAGAACAATAATTAGCGGTTAAAAAAATAAAAGCTATTATAATAATACATATAAATGTAAATAAATACTTAATAAGTAATGCAATGGAAACTATAAATTATAAATATGAAATATTATACAGGATTTCATTTATTTTTCCGAATATTTTGACAGGTAACACATGGTAGTCAGAAATGAATTTAAATAAACATATTTTAAAAATTTGTCCTAATTACTGAAATAAACATAAAAATTTTATTAAAAACGAGATAAAATATATCCAGTAAAACCGACTATATGATACCCTACACCATTGTGTATGAGCAAAAAATTCGGGAATATTAAACATGTGTCCACTATTATTAAATGTAAAATAAAATATACAACTATAAAATAAGTTGATACTAACATCTAAATGATTTTATGCACCTTAAGGCGATTCCCAGATGTGCGTTTGTATGTGAGCTATAGAAAATTATAAATCGATACTCCGTAAATTTGATAATGTTCTTTTGATTTATCTAAAATACATTTGTGCCGAATAATAACTTGTTACTTATTTTAAGGAATTTTTGAATGATGGAGCACTATTTCGGGGAACATTTGTATGGAGGGAAAGTAATAAACCGATCATAATCTATTTCAATAGGATTAGTTCTTGTGACATTAAAGTCCCGCGTGTCATATTTTATTGAATTGTGTGCAAAATTGCGCACTTTGTATACAAAGTTTTATGAACAGCAGGCAAGCCAGCGAGACGGACATCGTTAAATTGATATAAAATGTGACTTTGAGTCAATTGGTATACTTTTAGGTGAGTTTTGGATAATTTTTTCTTGCAAACATTAGAACAGACGCATAATAATCCAATCACCTATGGTAGTGTAGGGGATATTTATAAAATAACAGATTTAAGGGTTTGACTTGTCTATGTCCAACATTGAACTTTAAACTTTTCATGGAATCACTGTACTCCTATATTATGCCAACCAACTTTTTTTTTTGGTTCTGTGTACTAAGCATTAATTATTTTACGAATACGACATGAATCTAATTTTTGGTCTTTGCATTGTGGAAGTGAGCGTCATTCTTCATTATATACATATGTAATATAATTTTCCAAGAGATCTAATGTAGGTTAAATAAAATATTTTGAATTTAACCACCATTAGTTGCAACAAAACATATATTTTGGTTTTTATTTAATTAATAATAATTATGCATTATTGGCAGGACATTTTTTGTTTTAGCTTTGCAATGGTTGTTATAGGTTTTTTGTTTGTTGTCTACTTAACCACAAATGTTGCTGGTGGATATTGAATTGTAAATATTCTGGCGTAAATGCTTGACTAATGAAATGGATAATCATTAGCTTATGTTTGATTTTTTTTCATATTATTGTAGGTATATAGTTTATGACATTTTAAATAAGCAATTAGATGAAAATAACATAAATAAATACATTGAGTGAAATTATAAAAAAAAGTCATGAATGCTGAAGATAAACTTCTGATTTTATATAATAAAATGGGTATTTAACTGTTATGCGGAAAACAACAATAAAAAAATTCAATACTACTGTGATATCAGATAATAATATAATAACATATATTTTATATTAAAAGAAAACCTTAAGATTTCAAAAACAAATATATAGCAGTTGTAAAAAGCAAATTATGTTTTAAAAGCCTACAAAATATTGGCTTAATGGTTGTAAAATTAACTAAATGGTTGTGTTCTCAACGAGATGGTGTTGAGTTCTCAACGAGAGAACTCCCAAAAATATTTTCTATAACTTCCGATTTTGCTAATTTTTTTGCATATCCTTACCATATGGAGCCATTTAAACATCTATATTTTTATTTTTTTTGCATTTTGAAAAATTTGCAAATTTTTTCACGAATTTCATTTTCTAAAAAGTCAAAAATATCGCAAAAGTGTGTAACTTTAAACTTTTTAAGGAATTTTAATGATTTAAATTGCACATATTAGATGAATACGTCCACTATAAATGTAGTAACTTATAAATAATATTATCATTAAAAAATGCATTCATAATGAAAATGCAATTTTAGAATGCTTTTTTGAAAAATGTCTACCCCTTAAATTTTTGTCTATGTCTAATATAAGAAAAAAAATCATTATATTTGCAAAAATGTGCAATCAATTTCTTTTTGGGATAAACTGGTTCATTATTTGAATTTTTTTAATATTTTTCCTAATTTTTGCATACAAAAAATTTTTGTATTTGTATCTTTTAGTTTATTTTGGAATTAATTTGTATTATAATAATTCATAATTTATGACTTTGTGTTTTAAAACTATTTGTCTCACATTAAATGGCAATATTTTATGTAATAAAAATATTTATCTTCAATATTAAGCAAAATATGTTGCACAAAGTAACAAATATCTTAAAAATTCATCCGAAAATTGCATTCTTGTTGTGAGCGTATCTTTAGAGAGAAAAATATGTCGGAATTATACAATATAATTTACAATACTTCCCAGCAAAAAACTTTGAAGTTCTTCAAAAAAAAAAAAAAAAAAAAACATTTGGAACAAAGGTATTAAACGTTCTTTGGAAAGTCTAATAATTACTTCCAAAAAAGTGAAAAAATAACATGAATTTTTTTGGCGGAAAAAATTTGTAATAATTTCTAACAAAATATAAATTTTAAAATTTAATAGCATTTTATTATTATTTAATAGGTCAAAAGTAGAAGTTTTATTAAAAAAATTGTCGTACACATTGGTTTAAGGAAGTATTTCAAAATGAATGAAAAAGAAGTAATAAAGGAATAACATCTTACCAATGACAAAACATGTGTTAAAAAAAAGAACTTCTGCAGCTCTTTTTCACCCACTAAGTACTTCCTTCCAATGGACAACACACTGTTAAAATCATAGCTTTTTCAGGTTTCTTTTTTTGCTGGGTTTTATTAAATTAAGCTTTATACTAGTTTTTTAAATCAATACAATAGATGTAAAGGTAAGAAGTATAAACATTTAAAGTTACATATAACTAAAAAAGGATAACCAAACCTAATAAAAAAATCTAAAATTTATAAAAAAAAATATTTGCATAAAAAAAATTTTGTAACTTAAAAAATAAAATAATAATAAAAGAAAATAAAATTCAAAAGGGTTTAGAAATCTTTTCAAAAAGTGCATCCTAAAAATTGCATTTCTCATTATGAATGCATTTTTGAATATTGATGTAATTTTTAATATACTACATTTTAATGAACCATATTTATCTTACATATGCATTTAAATCATTTTAAAATTTGTTAAAAAGCTTTTGAAGATTTTTATGTTAAAAGTTACACCTGCGCTATTTTTGACTTTTTAGAAAATGAAATTCGTGAATAAATTTGCGAATTTTTCAAAATTCAGAAAAATAAAAATAGAAATATTAAAATGGCTCGGAAAACACTCAATAAAAAAATTGCCGTTTTTTTTTCAAATCTTTTATGGAATGGACGATATATATTTAAATAAAATCTGTATAAAATTGTGGGTAATCATTAAATTATGAAACTGAAACAAAAAGGTTTTTGTCATGAACACAGTACAGAGAAAAATATATTTCAAATTATATTTTAATCAAATTATTAATAATCTTTATTTTTTAAAGAAACTGACAGCTCTTAAAAAAATAAAAATAAAATAAAAAATTCTATAAGAATATTCAAGAAATAAAATAGATTTAAATCAACTTTCAACAATTTTACGCCTAATATACAGTTAGGGATTTGCAACATTCCACAGTACAATACATTGTAAACAAGTATAAAAACAGCGGATCTGTTGCAAGAACTGGACGGCCAAAAAAGGTTTCCAGACGGGAAGCGAACTTGGTGATAAAAGAAGTGACAAGAAATCCAGAGTAACTCGTGCAAAATTAGCGGAACAAATCGCAAATACTACCGGGACATCCAAAACATTCATCCAAAAACAGTAGGGAGGATCTTATATTCTGATTGGAAGCAAATCAATTAAAATTTAATTTATATAATAAACTTCGTTATTAAAGTCGATTATTACTTTTTCTGTGTGTTATACAAATTATCGAAAAATAACTATACAAACTTTAAATAGTTGAATTAATCATGATGTAACCATGTTTATTTCTGCATTTCATTTCCTTCGACTAAAAAGTTACTAATACAATCGTTTTTCTATTTTATAAACTACCGCTAAACTTAAGTTTCAAAGTATATATATAAAACATATAATTTGGAATTTAAATATAATATATACCTAAGCATGGGAAATTTGAGGTTACATATTAATAACGATAATTATAATATGTAAATGTATTCGTTATGGTATAAAATATGTATGTTAACCTATCTATAATATTTTAAAATGTCAACATGCTTAACTTTATATTTATAAATGAAATAATTTATATTAATAATAGATTTTTATAATAATATATTTTTGTAATAATTATTGAAATATTTATTCTTTTGACCTTTAGTAGAAAATTTATCTATAAATATACATTTTCTAAATAAGAAAACTTTTATAAAAACTTTAATATCATTAAAATTAAATTATACTAGAATAAATAAAATACATAATAAATCAAATTGTACACAAAAAAATCTTGAATTAAAAAAAAAATATGAACAAAATCTAATTAGTGTCACATAGTGGTTTAAATTATATATATATATTTTTTTAATAATGTTTTTAATTTTATAACTTTTGAACCATTTTATTCATATATATGAATAAAATTTTACACCTTTAGAGCTTTCGAATCTATTTCGAAAAGCTATTAGGGGGTAACGAGTGTAGATGATATGCCTCTAAGGTTTTTTCTTTGTTTTTAAGATGTTTTAAAATTTTGTGTATTTAATTAGGGACTTAAATTTTTTGAAATTAATCACTATTTTTTATCAATGTTATTGCATAATATTATTACAAGAATCATATAAATATATCTATCGTATAAAATGTTATATTAATCTGAAGTTTTAAAAAGATACACTTTTTTGGGGTAATTTGGCAAAAAAAAAAATGGTAATATTTGTTCACTAAAACATTTTTTATATTTTGTTCCAGACTCGATCTTGTAACATAAAAGTCCCATGTGCTAAATTTAATTGAATTATTTTCAAAATTGCGACCTGTATTTCTTGTACAAGTTTACATGGACGGCAGAGTTTCTCAAGGAAAACTTTTTTTTTTTTTTTTTTTTGCATGATGTACTTAAATGAATGATTTATGGACCAAAATTATTCGAATTTTTTAGTTTTCAAAACTCAATATTTTTTTTTTTTTGGACGAAATGTTATAGACTCGGGACTTTAAATCGATAGTAGGAAACTGAGAATCAATTTAAGTTTTTTTTTAATATTTTTATCATATAAAGAGTTTTCTTTATGAAAGTGTCATTCTAATAGACAGCCAGTCAGCCGTCCAGCAAG
Organism: Phormia regina; assembly: GCA_001735545.1. Classification (NCBI taxonomy): domain Eukaryota; kingdom Metazoa; phylum Arthropoda; class Insecta; order Diptera; family Calliphoridae; genus Phormia; species Phormia regina. Next base: position 17,026 of record MINK01173931.1, on the reverse strand, counting down.
ATGCACGTACACCGTTAGATCAAATTAAAAAGTGATTCTGACGTACACTTTCAGCTGGGTCTTGGATAATTACATCATGAAAAATGCATAATAATTCGTTATACTCTTGAAATGAATAAAAAACACACAATGTTGGAAAGATTTTTATTTATCAAAAATATGATTTTTAATTTTTATTTAGAAAAAAACCGAATATATTTTTACTAAACAATAATATTTATTAGAATTATTTATCGTTCATTTTTTATTATAAACCAAAAATAAGAGTTTGACAAAATAGTTTGTGTTAAGTTAAATTTAATATTATGCGATATTTTTTAATAAAAAAAAAAAATAAAATCTTAAAGTAGTAATTATACATATTCGGGGAAAAAACAAGTTATCATTTTTAATCAAAGAATAAAAAAATAATAACTAAATCTTAATTTATGATATCTACGATAATCTTTGTGATCTCTGGTTGTTATTTCTATTCTCATTCTAAACTAGAAACGTTTATATCCATTTATAAGTCTTGAATTCATGAAGAAACTTTCAAATTGAAATTCCAATAAAAATTATGTTACTTCTTTTGGTGTAAATTTCATAAAACAAAATATACACTAACATAATTGTAAATGTATTAGTGTGGCGAACGCTGGTTTACGGTACAAAAAAATTGAAAACATGTCTTTGAAATAACTTAATTATATGTATTTCGAGTGCCTTTGCGATTTTTTGGCGATATCTCGGTCATTAATAAACTGATATTACTGATTAGCGTTATTTTAGGAAACATTCCCCATATATTTTTAAAACATTTGTATCCAATCAGCGGAACTTAAAAAAAAAATACTGATTTCAACAGACAGACAAACACATAATTTCTTATTAAGAGCCAAAAAATATAAACTGTTTTACTCTAGGAAAAATGAGGAAATTAGAAACGAAATATCAAACCCATACACCTGTAGAAGGGTATGAAAATAATACTTATTAAGTAATTTTTGTTCTTAAAGAAATTATTGTATACTCAATAATCATTAAATTGTTCATAACATTTACCTTAATGTCACATTAACAATTCAAGGATAAACTAAAAAATATGAAAATACATATTTTTCTCCAGTAAATTTAAAAATGTAAATTTCTCTACATACTGCGCTTCATAGCTATGTACAACAATATGCATACCTACCATATTGTGGATACCATTTTAAATGACATGAAATAGGCATTTAAAATTACAGTTATTTTCTAAAGCATTAAAAGCAATAATGATAATGACAAAATGATTATCCTTAATGCAGACAATGATGAAAATTCTCGTTATAACATTTTGCCAGCTAAAATAGATGATTATATATTTTTTATATGAAATACGTTGGAAGTGTGAGTGCAAGTACGTATGTATTTATAGTTGTTGTTAAGTTTGTGTGTGGAATGACTAAACTATATGGGGATTATAGAAAATTTCTGAATGCGTGTCTCATATAGAATGAACTGTTTGTAATAGCGTATATAAGTTGATTTTTATGTGAATATAGTATAATATAATGTAACGACGTTGACATTTTTCAATGCAAGGACTAAATTATAAAATAAATTCTAAAAGTATTAAATTGTGATTTATAAAAAATTCATTATGTTTTAAATAATAATTTCTATTTATTACAACTATAAATGCAAATTATCATAAAAACTTCATTCAAACATTTTTCTTAAGCTTTAATAAATATTAAAAAAAAATCTTCTAATACAAATTTTTACTCACTTGCTTTTTGCTTTATTTTTATAAAAAAATAATGTCGTTTTGTAATATTTTTTTATTACTAAAAATACTTATATTTTTGGGAAAAAGTTTCAATGTCGGGGTTTAAACAGGGATATTTTTCTTGCCGCAATTCTGACTTTGTAGACGAGAGAGGTAATGAGAATGTAAAAGTTTAGTACTATCTTCTCCTATTTAATATACACTCAGAATCAGTGTTCCCAGAAAATGCTCGGTGCCATCTGCTAAATTCCCAAAAATAATATGCTAAATTCTGCTAAATGTAAATTTTGTACCATATTTCAGTAATTCATGCTATTTTTTATGAATGTGGCCCTTAAAAAACAGCCTTTTCGCTCTTTGTATTTCGGGCACATAAACAATGTATGCGCAGATGTCAAAAAAGGCTAAATGTCCCAAAAAATTAAGCCAGAAAATGCTAATATATTGCCTGATTAAAAAACCTATTTATTTCTTAGTTGTTATTAGTTTTTAGTATATCTTGAAGATATATTAGTGAATTTATAAACTCAACATAAATAATCTCTATGGATAATACAGCAGGCGAAAAATTTAGCTAAATATAAAAAATTTATATATTTTGTGATTGGGATTTTTTGAAAATGAAATTTGTAAATTTTTAGCCTTTTTAGAGCAATATTAAGAATCAAAAAAGGCTAGGAAAAAAGCTACAAAAGCCGCATTTCTGTAGATCGATTATGCTAAAAAGCATTTAGCAGAATTTTTCAAAATAAATATTCGAAATCCATTTTGCAAAATCTAGCAGAAAAAATGCTAAAATGGCAACACTTCTCAGAATCGAGGCAAGAAAAATTATTGTGTGTGAACCCGGGCAAAAATAAATGTTTTCATTTTCATTATAAAATGACTGACACAGTTTTTTTGGAAATTTTTTGTGAAGCTTTTAACATCTCTATCTAATCAGCCAGTTCGTTTGATATAATAACATAACAGAATAACCAACAATATTAAGATTAGGTATCGATGGTAAAATAAAAATACATTGGATTTTTATTTTAACAGTTATTCAGTTGTCCTTACTTAACATCAATAGGTATTAATGAAATGTTTCTCCGTGGCATTATTTAAAATTCCGGGGAGGTCCACAATACCATTAACAAGCAGTAAAAGACCAAATAATAACCCTACCGCATTTGTGTTTGACTAGTCCTTGATTTTAAGTTAATCGCTTCAGTGTTTCGATAATTTCTTGGGTCTTAAAAGATTATTTCGGCATATTACATACGAAATGACAAAACGTATACATCTACTTTATTTACATCTAATTAATAGTAAGATTCATAAAGCGCATAAATCGTTAATTCTCACGTATCAAATTTAATCGAATTGTCATTAATATGTCTACCTATACTTTGTGCCTAATGTTTACATGGACAGCTAGCTAGATGGATGGACAGGCGTCCCCAAGATTAAAGAGAACCGGTTCAAAACTAGTCACGTGACATGTTCTCAGGGCTAGTGACCGGTTTCAGTTCCGGAACTTTATATGAGAAGAACATGTCACTTTTACATGGGATTGTCATTGGCGGTGGCTAATTAGCCCCTTGGGGCAAATCGCGGGATAAGTCACAGTACTGGTCCTGGAGAACAGGTTAAGTGTCGATTAATGTAAAAAGATGTTATTGTTGAAGATACAACATTTCAATTAAAAAAGTGGTGAGTGCTCCCATATCGATTATTCTCAATATATGTATAAAAATAAAAATCTAATAAGTATAAGTTCACAGAAAAAAATATTTCTAATTATTTTTTAATAAAATTATTAACTAAATTTGTATTGGAGTTTAATTATATTATTTATTAATGTAATTAATTTTCTAATTGATATAAATTTATATTTTAAATAAATTGACAGATCTCACAAACAATTTCAAGAAAAATATTTTTTCTATAAAAATGTAGAAATAAAATAAATTTGACTAGTTTTTCAACAATCTTCAGCTCATTATGTCTTTTTAAGAAAAAGCAGTAATAATAAAATCTATTATTTATTTTATTATGACGTTTCTCTACATATGGGAGGTAGGCGGTAAAGTGCGAGAACCACGCCCACTTTCTGTTTTCAAGTTTATGTACACCCTGTGCTTCTGGTACTTTGCCCATATGGCAGGTGGGTGGGTAAAGTGGGCGAACCATGGCTTTTANNTTCCAGGTTACAATAAGTATTTTTGTACGTAATCATTATTATTTATTATCATTTATTACGGCAGTTTATAACCTTACTAATAACTTTTAGTAAAGTTTACAACCTTTTATTAAATATTGCCTTTAATTTTATAATGTTTTTATCATTTAATAATCTTATATTATCATATATATAAACAAATTCTATCATATATGTATATAATCCCATTTTATCATATATATAATCCAATTTTATCATATAAATAATCCCAATTTATCATATTTATAATTCTATTTTTTCATATATATAATCTCATATATAATCCCATTTTATCATATATATGAACTAATTTCATCATATATATAATCTCATTTTCATACTCATATTCCTTAGTACCACAATATATGGTACATTCATCATACTAAATAAAAACAAACTTTATAAATTTATATTTGTTCATATATGAACTAAATGAGAATTAATAAACTAACAAAATACTGGACTAAAAATATTGGCTTAATGGTTGTGGAATTAAATAAAATTGTAAAATTAACTGAATGGTTTTAGCATTAATTTGTTATTGTAGAAATAACTAAATGTTTGGATTTTTCATATATATAATTTCATACAAAAATGTTTAAATACATATTATGATTCGGAGAACCATATTAACATTTTGATTGTGTGTAATCATTGAATGATAAAACGGAATCATAAACGTTGCTGTCATGAACATGGTATTATTCAAATCAAAGAGAAACGGATGTACAACTCAGTATCAGTGTGGCTGACATGTGGACCATGTTTTTGTCTGAGGTGTGATAGACTTCAATTAAACACTATTAGGTTTGAGATGATACTGACGTTTTTCAAATGACTATGACTAATTATAAAGTAAAAAGCGATTCATATGTAAGAAACAATCTGCCGCCTATCATGAACGCCTATCCCATGGTGGTTACCAACCGTTATGGCCATTTTAAAAAATTTCTATTAAGAAATAACACAAGCAAACAAAAAAGCCTTTTATGGAAAAATTCGTGTTGAAGATACAAAATATTCAAGTAAAAAAGTTTGTGAATGCTTCCATGTTCTCGCTGTTTTATGTAAATCTATATGCGGACTATTAGTTTAAAAGTTTATCGCAAAAACATCTGAACAAAAATTTAACATATATAAATAATTTTTCCCCAAAAATCATGTTTTTCAAAAACAAAAAAAAAAACAAAATAGTTTAATTTCAAAAATTAGAAAACGATGGAATTCAATAAATTCTAAGTTCTACATAAGTATTTAATTATATTATAGAATAATATTGATCGATTATTCTTGCGTACAAAATTTCGTTGTCATACATGGTTTTGTTTCAGAGATATCAGCAAAAAACGAATTTTGCAGCACAGGGTGCTTCTAATATTTGGCCATAACTTTGTTGTTTACTTACGGATTTTGCTCAATCCCAAACAAACCTTGTATATGACAAATAACTGGGCCAAATTTCGTCTCCCTACGATTTTCCGTTCGAGCTCTATCCTGCTTTCAACAGA
>MINK01173931.1:0-11493 GCA_001735545.1 Phormia regina | reverse complement strand
TACACACGGAATGACAAAATCAATATACCCCCATCTTTTTGATGGTGGGTATAATAATTAATATTACAAATTTCGTAATTGAAGTCGATTTTTACTTTTTTCTGTGTTATATTATTATGAAGATGTTAACTGTATGTAGCAAATTTGTTACAAAACTTGGCAACATATCTCTTACGATATATACTTTTATATCATAACCTCTAGTTGTTATTGTTATACTTTTGTTACTATTTCCGTTAACAGGGACCCTCTCTCTTGCTTGAATTGTTACATGTAGTTTAATAACTCCACTACTATCTTTACAACTACAACTAGTATCAGTTGCCTTTAGATATTTAACTTGTAAAATACAAGGACATTTTTATGGTAGTAGTTTCGATTATGTTGTTGTGGTTTCTGCAATGCTTTTGTTTTCTTTTTACTGAAGTTTATGACCAGACACTATAGAAACAATAACATTGCTATCATTTAAGTAAATGTGAGTAATTCACGCTGCGGCAGGATTTGGGAAAGTTAAAACTGATTTGACAATGGTGAAGGCGAATTTATTGTTTCTTTTTTAATTCTACTTTTTTAATGATGCTATTAAATCATTACAAGATATTGTCATTAGTAATGAGAGCAATGATAAAACAAAATCATCATAATCATTATCATCATCCGTCGTATTCATGGTTTGATAGTAGGGAATATAGGAACATGAACAATGACATTGACAATAATAGTTTTCTAGTTCTTATTTTTTTTTTTTTTTTTTTTTTNNTTTTATTTTTTTTTTTTTTTTTTTTTTTTTGGAATTTATAGCTGGTGTTCTAAATTTGTTTGTTGCTTACATTGTGTTGAGACATTTATTGAATTTCTTAATATAAACATACATATATATTCCATATATTTTATTCTTATATGTGTGTCACTGTCATCATTCTAAGTATCGATTTCATTGATCGATATATACGACAAATGAAACAAAAAAATAAAATAAATAGCAGAAAATTAAGGCCAAACTATAAAGAAATAACCAATTCTACAAAGCTTTTGTTTTATATTAATGTCAAATAGAATTAGTTTTATATGTCACCCACATATGAGTAAAGTTTCTAGACGTAAGAAATAATATTATAGAATTTTTATAAAATAGGTATATATTTTTGTTTCTAAATTCTGAAAATTTGTATAAGGAATTTTGTCTACGAAATACTTATGTTGCCATTAAATATATAGTAAAAAATACTTCAATAGAATTCCGATATTTACACAATTTTATATGTATGAGTATTTTGAATTTTATATTTAATACATATTGATTAGATTTCTTTCTTTGAACTATTTTCTATTCTCTCAAATTATTATTTCTTAAAGTTCAACTTCAGTTAAACGAAATTATTTAAACCAGCTGAAGTAACATAAAATTGAGACATTCCACGAAAAAATTCCCAAACAAATTTTTTATGTCTAGGTGTTGCTTATATTTGGCATATCCTTAGAAGCCATTTATATATATTTATTTTAATTTTTTTGAACTTAAAAAAAAAAAAAATTATTTAATTTTAAGCTAAAATATTTGTAAAAGTTTTTAACAGATTTTAATGATTTAAGCTGTATGTTACCCCGGTCATAATACTTATTGCATTCAATTATTTTTAATTAATCCTATCATTTTGCTAAAAACAATTCAAATTAAATTAAAATTTTCATTCTAAAGGCCTATTGTAATTTATTTAAATTACAATAGAATTTTATTGAGTTTAATTACAATAAGTATTTATAAAATATAATTAAATAAAATGTAATTAAATAGTTTTTTTATTATTTATTATTATTTTTTTTTTTTTTTTTTTCAGCTTTTTTTTTTTTTTTTTTTTTTTTTTATTTATTTTATTTTCAATAGCTCACTGAGTGTTTTCATTTAAATTTAATTATTAAACGTAATTAAACTTTCTACAAAAACACACAAACTAAAATAATAAAAACAAAGCATAAATATTTCTGTTATTATTATTAGCAACTAATAAGTATACATTATAAATGAAGATTTTAAAAGTAATTTGAAGAAAACTTCATCTACTTTAATTTTATAAAATAAAAAACTAATAAAATCGGTTGGAGGTACTTAAAAATTCAAACGCAAATATCTCGAAAGCTATAAGAGATAAGTAGGATATATAAACATGATGACAAACAAGAATTTGTTAAGCGAATAAACATTGTTTATGTCAGAAGTACTCTACTCTACTCTGAGCCTCTTGTTACCCTTCCAAACTTAACATTGTACACTCCTCTGCTAAGTTTATCCGAAATTTCACGAAAATCAAATCAGCCGATCAGATATATTTCCAAAATTTTGTATTCTTCCCCCAGTGTTCAGTGGTTCCAAAACTTTTTTAATAATTCTGTAACCAGTTAACCATTGGAAATATCTCAATAAAATTTCATATATTTAGTTTAAAGGTGTTTCTGAGTTTATTTGGGGGAGAACAGATTTTTAGTGCGACTGGATAATGGATGACTTTCCACAGTTGGTTGGTTGGTATGTCATTGTCTTTTCTTTATTAAACTCACCATCAATTAGATGAGTGTATATTTATTTTGCCATTCCATGTGTAAATTGTCGAAATAATCGTTTAGGACCTTATGAAGAATATATATTCTCTCTCGTAGTTCGATTCTGAGTCGAATTAGCCAAGTCCGTTCGTATGTCCGTCTGTTGAAAGCATGGACGAAATTTGGCTCAAATATTTATTTTTTTGGGATTGAATTTTAGCAAAATTGTTTAAAAGTTCGAGGATCGATATAAACTCGGAAACCAAAAATGAGCATGATCCACCCACATCACCGCCCAACGTTGTAGCTTCATTTCCTAGTTTTCTGTTGATATCTCTTGATGATAGCGAAATATATTGCAGAAGTTTTAGGGTTCATATAAATTTGGAAAACAAAAATGAGTGTGAAATGCCCGCTTTACTGCCCACCTCTCATATAACGTAATATTTGAAAAATTAGAGAAAGGGTATACATATTCTACCGACCCGAATATATTATTCTCGTTTTTTTTACAAAGCCAAAAACTATTTTGTTCCCTCACCCTAATAAATTTTTTACATAGATGGTTCTTTTAAATCTGTACAACTTTAAATCTCTCTCACTTGGCATGCTTAATATTGCTCTCAAGAATTTTATAATATTCACCAGATTTCTTACAAAATTCTAAACAATGTTACTGGAAGAATTATACAAATATATATATAACCTATAAAATTAATTTTAATTTCACTATTTCACAGAAAATAAAAGTACATACACAGAAAAAAGTAAAAATCGACTTCAATTACGAAATTTGTAATATTAATTAATTTTTAATTGATTTTGCTCTAATCATCCCTATACATGTTGAAATTTTAATATGACATATTTTACAGCAACTTAAAACAAAATTCTAAAAACTGGCCACATATTAGTACCTTTATGACTATAAATATGTATGCGACTTTTATTTCTAATCTTTTTTATTAAAAACTTCGTAAAACTGCTCAAATGATATATAATATAAAATAACTTTTGCATAGACTTGCAGCAGGCAATGCTCTTATACGTACCAAATTTTTTTGAATTAGGACAAATAACATACAAATTATGGAAATATAAATATTAGTAAGGAATACTAGACTATACGTGTTATAAATAATATATATTACTCATACGCACGATTGTACTTGAAAGATATACAAATATTGTTGACAAAATTATATTAGAGTGCAAAATGTTTTTGAATGATTAGTTCTCTCTAAAAAAATTAAATGAAATTTAGCTTTCCTAAAAACAGATAAGGACATGAGTTAAAAATACGAAATTAAAAAAAAAAATTTGTTTTACTAAAATGCTGTGCAGAAATTAGTTCGATTCTTTATTGATTACTATTAAGGAGAAATGGGGAAATAAAAAAAGGAAAAGGAATTTCAAAACCATGCACTCCTCTTCCTTATATATTTCACCAAACTTTGTAAATTTTATGTTTTTTAACACAAAATAAAGTCATATATAAAATTTATGAAAATATTTAAATTTTAATAGAAATCAATTACTAACGTTCTCCATAAAAATTTATTTTTAAAATTGTTAAATTTAATATTTAATAAAAAATCAATTTAGCCCTTCTACGAAATATTTTATTATATACATTATAATCAAAAAGTTGTTGCATTTTTCACTGATACAAAACTATTTTATCAGCTCTAAGAAAATTTAAATCAACTAATCTCATTGAAATTGTCTTTCAAATTTAGTCAATTTTTTCATGTAAAAGCAGTCTCAGTGAACTCCAAATTTCCAAACAAATTTTACAATAATTTACGAATCAATGAAAAGGATAAAATATATTGTTTTAAGGTTATGTTATATATTTCAATGGATATGAAATTTTGTTTTCTTTTAAGTAATGTTTATATAATTTAATTAGTAAAATCATAGGAAAAAAAGTGAAAAAAATATCTTTAGATAATATTACAAATAGTTCACTATAACATTTTTCGTAACGGTTATCGATATTTTTATATATGTTATAAAGCTTTAGTTAAGGAATCGAAAATTTTAAATATTAGATAAAAATATAGAATTCTACGATATATGTTATTTAAGTTAAGTCAATAAACAAAATATTGAAAATTTCCGAAAATTACCTCGTGAGACTAAATTTACCGTTATGTTGTAATAATTTTTGACAAAACTTTGAGCATTATTATTTAATTCGCAAAAGTATCAAAATTAACAAATCAATTTTTTACAGACTCAAAAATAAAACTTTTCATCCAAAATTTACCACTGGATGTAGGTTAAACGTCAAGAACTTTCCAAAATTACATTTACATATTTTGTTGATGTCCAGTCCTTCAAAAAATTTTAAAAATTATTGAAAATTTTTAACAAAGTTTTTTTTTTAAAAAAATTAAATATATAAATATACTTTTTGGCAAAAGAATTGCATTTTTTGAGACTTGTTTTGAAATTTTGACATCGATTTTTTTTTTATCGAATTGAAATATCTATTTTGTTAACATAATTAGGAAAATTATAGGGAGTTTCGATGTATTTTTTTAGAAATTTTATTTTAAAAGTTATGGTACAAAATTGCAAAAATTTAAGCCCAAAAATTGAATTTTTTGATGTCAAATATCTTTAAAACCATAAGAAATAATTTAGTATAAAGAGTATGGTGTCGCCTTGCTTAAAAGAATTTTAAGATGTAAAAATATGTAAAATCGGTTCATATCTGTAAAAGTTACAAGCCCCAACCCCGAGGTTGTGAACCACTGTAACGCCCACTGTAACGCCGTCAGTGCATCAGATACAGACTCCAACTGATATTCTGAAAGCCTAGCACCTCCCCTACCGATATTCCAAGTTTCATCTTTATGGGTTCAGCAGATTCAAAGATCCAGATTTATTAACATTTGGCTCCACTGTGCACCGTATATTAAACAAAAATACAATTACTTTTGACTTCATATTTTGTTACTCAAATACATATTAATTTATGCAAATTCATTGCATTTACTTAAATCCTTTTATAAATTTTTCTATTAATATAGTTTCATTATTATTTGATATGTATAATTATTACACGTGATTTTTATGTATATCAAATAGAAATACGTTTTTTTATTATTTTTTATTTTTTTTATTTGACAATTCCAATCACAGAAAACATTTTGTTTTTTTATTATTACTTTCATTTGCATATTTGTATTTGTATTTTTTTATATTTTTAGTAAAAAACCCGTGTAAGTTTTTTTGTAGATTTCATTTTATTTAGTTAGAAATTTGTTATTCAAATATGTATTTTATTTGATAGATATTACCATGGTAACCAAATATTCTAACTGCAGTAACTATTTTTATCTATGTAGATATATATAGACATGAAAATAGTAAAAAACTTTGTTTAGCTATTATTTTGTTTTTATTTTTTTCTTATTCTCTTATATAAAAAAAATAACTTTATTTAACAAAATGTTTATGATAGAAAATAAAACAAAAGACAAACTTAATTTATTTACCATGTACTTGTACATAGTAAATAGTTCAAATTAGGAACAATTCAAAGTTTCTTTTTCCAAATGTTGCAATTAGCTGCTTCAACAATCTTTGAGTGTCAGTTTTATTTGAATTTATATACTTGTGGTAGAATGCTTAAAATGACGACTTTCGAAGTTGACTTATGGTTTATTGACACAAAAACTTTAATATATATAAATACATTTTTTGAAAGAAAATATGTTGTTTTATATTTATATTTACTTTAAAAATTCAAGGGAAGTTAATTAATTTTTCAAATATGTCAATTCTTTAAGTTCTTTAAAACCACCAAGATTCTTATATATTTTAATTAATTTGTTTGTACTATAAAATTTGACTTTATGTCAATATGAAATTATTTAATAAATAATTTTTTAATGATATTTGAGTTAAATATACATTTGTCTACTTAATATTTCTGTAGTTATACGGAAGTTAATTAAAATAAAAATTAATAAAAAAATCTTAAAAAATTGTATTTATAATCCTGAAATTATTGAGCGAATAAAAGGTAATGTTGACCTGAGTTGACGATAATATTTTTCCCATGAAAATGGCTTAATTACTAATTGATTTTTTTATTTTTTAACGATTTAAAACTTAATGGTAATAAAATGACGATGACGAATGACGTTGTTTTCGGTCACTTCACAAATTCATAATAAAAATGAACTTAACATAAAGGTAGTCTGAATCAAAAGGGCTTAAATAAAAGCCAACTTATAAAAGTTTTTCTTACTTAAGAAAGTTTATTGATATCGTGAACCGTTTTTAAGTTATATCATTTTAAGCAGAAAGGTGGCGAATACTTTCCAGTCTATCCTACATAAAGTTTCTCATGGGGACTCAAGGTAGAGCTCTTCCGTTTCTTATAGTGCTTCTTATCCATTGTGGTTTTTGGATTCTTTTTATTTTAAATTTTATTTACATCAACTTTGCTAAAAATTGGTCCAGTATTCTGTTTTATATACGACGTTGACATTTTCCAGTTTTTATGATTAGGAAATAATATTTGAAATTTTGTTTAAAATTTTATTTTTTGCAGAAAGTATTCTAAATATCTCCACAGCTGCAAATTAAACGAGAGAAGAAGGTATAGTCGGTTAAGACCGATCATATGATACTCTATACCATTGCCTATGTGTACCAAAATTCGGGAAGTAGACTGTAATAAACCTATATTTATATTAAGTGAAAAAAAACTTACTGTAACAGAATATTACGTCGATTCTAAGATTCACATGTATTTACCCACTTTTTGATGAATCCCAAAATTGGGTCTTATATGGGAGCTATTGTCAATTTTGGATCGATCTTCATAAAGTTGCACTGTCACCTTAACTTACTTGCTTTTATGTAGGATTTATACACGTTAAAATGATTTTCGAAAGAGAAGTTCATATGGGAGCTATAGTAAACTATGAACCGATCTTCATGAAATTTGGCACATAGATTTATGCTTGGGTGTTAAAACTCTATTCTGGGAGAACATTTATATGGGTGAAATAAAAGGCCGATCTTGTCCTTATGCCAAAAAAATCATATGTACCAAGTTTCATCAAATTATCTCTAAAATTGCGACCTGTACTTTGCGCACAGACGGACGGACGGACATCGTTAAATCGACTCAAAAAGTGATTCTGAATCGAACGGTATACTTTAATATAAGTTTAAGGAGATTTCTTCTCTGTGTTACAATATTTGCACAAACACAAAATACCCCAACCACCTACACTGAAAAATGTATTTTTAATGAATGCAGTTATAAAATGACATTCATTATTTTTTCAAAGAATTTATTAAATTAATGTAAAAATTCATAGCTTAAATGAAAAGATTCATCAAAATTCAATAACCTATTATGAACATTAAATTGGAACCAGTACTTATATTTATTTCTTAAAAGAGCAATTATTTTCAATGTACGGTTTCATTGGGAAAAACATATGTTCACTGAAATCAACGTACTGTTCTTTGGAATTATTTATTTATATTTAACGAACGCGTTCATTGATTTAAAATTTTATCAATGGACTTTTACATTCAATTTTAATATTAATGTATGGCAAGACATTGTTTTAAAGAACCCGTACATAGGGTAAAAATTAGTGCACAAATTCATTGTAACAATTAACTTTTTCATTGTATATTTGTACCTTTTTGGTTCAGTGTATGGTGGTGTAGGGTATAAAAATATGTAAGAAAAACTTGAAAATAACTTTACATACACTTTTTTATTTCAATTTATAGTACGATCTTAATTTTACTTTTTAGGTTTTTTTTCTGGGATACTATTTTACTCTTACTTAGTAGTTTAGACATATTGATGGTAAGTGTGGTAAGTTTTTATATAATTTTTCCAACACCGACACCAAAACTTGCAAAAAGTTATACATGCGAACAGATAAGTTTCATTAGAGCCAGTTAATTTCAAGCAGTAAAAAAATAAATATTTTTTAGACCACAAATGGTCCTTATCAAGCTTTCAAAGAACAGACAGATGGAAGGATATAGCTAGATGGAGTAGGACTCTTACCACGACACAGAAAATATATGAATATTTTATACGACAAGTTACACACCGAATAACAAGATTCACCATTATATATCTGCAACTTAGTGCTAAAGTCCATTGGCAATTATAGCTGCGTTTTTTTAATGAGACTTTGTTTGAAATTTACTTCAAAATCCCATAAATTTCTGTAACTTTTATGTTATTTGGCAGGAGGTGTATAGGAGCAAGCGGGATATAAGAAGTTCCTCGTTGACGTAAAGCTAAAAAATGTCGGGAAATTTTTTCAAATATAATTTTTTTTTTTTTTTTTTTTGTCAAAAATTTTTTAAAATGTTTCAAATTAAAAAATATTATGTGTAAATGGAGAAGGGATTTCGAAGCAATTTTAAAACAAATTGTGATAAAAATTGCAGCCATAATCCCCAATGTAAGTAAGGTCATATAAATTTTAATTTGAAGATATTTTAAAAACTATTTGACAAAAACCAACAAAACAAAAAAATAAAAAAATTCCTGTTTTTGCAACGATTTTTTCCAAGGTAAATACCCTAGTAAATGGTCTATTTTAAGAAATTTTGTCAACTGGATGCCAATAAGGTTTCGATTGTCCTCACTCCCGGGAAAATTCATTGTTGAAGATAAATTTTGTGGTCGATTTTTTCTAGGTGTATGTGTTTACCAATACGAACTTTTATACATACATATATAAAATATTCATAGGTTTTTCTTTTAAATATTTCAAAACAAAAGCAGTGAGAAGCCACACCAATAAAAATAAAATAAGAGACAACAAAGTGCAATATTATTATTGTAGCATTGTCAGGATCAGAAATCCTTTGCTGTAAAAACGTGCATTTAGTTTATATAATATTTATAGGTATATGAATATTTTTTTCTTTTATTATATTTTTAAATTCTTTCTCTAAGTAAAATTTTTACGCACATTTAAATTCGCTTTTAACCCATTTATATCAGGTATCTTTATCATTTCGATTTCTATTTTAGTATTACGTTAATAATATTTATTATTACTATCATACGTCCGTTAACTTTTAGCCTTCGTTTGTAACTATTTAAACAATTTATTTTGTTCATTGTGTAAAATTATGGAATTTCATGGATGCTTTACTTATTTGACAAAGAGCATGTTTTTTATTGAATGCTCTTTTATCCGTTTATTATATTGCAAGTAAAATAAGTTATAAGCTTTTTAGTTTTTATTCACCTCTCTGATGTTGAATATTACCCCTGAAAGTTAATACTTATGTTTAAATTAGGTATATTTATGAATTTTGATGAATGAATGAACTTTAATTACCTACATAAATATATCAATAGAAATAGTATTTTTTTTTTCTTTATTAAATCATAAATAAGTAAATTTATTCATATAAGTTAATAGTGATTACTATTTCAAAAGAGCAAAAGCTGGGTGGTAGATCATTTCTGTGAAGCCTTGAATGTGTTCGGGCTTCTGCTAGTTGTCTTGTAAGTGGGTTTGTATGACTATGCAATTTTCCATATATATTCTGCTTTAAATTTGAACTCGTCCCTTGCAATTGGTACATCTAAATCTTTATGAATGTTCTCGTTTCTTATATACCATGGTTCACCCGTCATGGTTCTAAGAATTTTTGATTGTGCCCTCTGCATAAGATCAATACTTGTATTGCTGGACCTTCCTTACAATAAGATGCCATATGTCCAAATTGGTTTTAAAACGGTTTTATGCATTATAACTTTAAAAAAGTTTCTCGTTTTCAATTATCAACGAAATTTTACTTAAATTAAAGATCTTAATCAATTGTATATATCGCCACTCTTATATCTATATATCTAAATATTTGTTTAAATTGCAATTTTCTATATAAAAATACAAAAACAAATAGTGCAATTTTAGCATAATTTTCGAAAAGTCTATAAACTTTTCGTATTGAATTTATTTTTGATGCTCCTCAAATTTTATTATGTAAAATGGCACAAAACTAAGTTTACGCAATAATCCAATCACTTCCATACAAAAATATGAAATTTTCGGTCTTGTTTTCCATACTTTGGAAGTGTCTTCTACGCTGGCTTTTTCGGGCACTTCAATGAAACATAATTACAACAGAAAATAATCCTTGTCTCAAATTTTTTATTTTGTTGAGGGGCGCACAGACCGTGCCCAAAAAAACTGAAAATTTAAAAAAAACCCAAAATTTTGTCATCATAAGTTTACTGCCCTGTATTTAGTTGCTGAAAGTTTGCACGATAACAAAGTTGGTGCAAAATTTATGTAGCAAGTCCGTTTAGTTGACTTAGGATAAAGTAAGATCAAAAAGTATAAACGCGTAAATAAAAATTGTAGAAGAAAGGTAAAAACTTAAGTAGTTTTTATCAGTTTTTTTATATTCTTAAACTTTGAACAACAATCATGGTTAGAAAAAGAAACCTATTGTGCTAAAATTTTACACTATATTAGTTTGAAGTCTTTTTAGTTAAAATCTGTAACCAGTTTGTTAAAAATATCATTACCAAAATGGATTTATGTCAGTTTCAGCCAGGTTAAAATATTTTGATAATTGTCCATATATAGCCCGATTTTAAAAATCACCAAAAAGCAAAACATGGTCATTAAAATACTGATACCATTTTCCCCTGAATTACTTACTATAAGAAAAAAATCTGGCATGGTCGGACATCGTAATTTCCACTGCACTTCCTATAAAGATCGATAATATATACTTTTTGGAAAGTTTAGTAGAATTACTGACAGAAAACTTATATACGCTTTATTAAATCGAATGCTCCTTTGGAAATACCATGTTATTGTTTTTTGTTTTATTATTATTTTTTATGAAATTATAAATCAACTCAAATGCATTTTATTTTTACATAGAATCTTTTTTAATTTGCAAATATATATA
>MINK01173929.1:0-15465 GCA_001735545.1 Phormia regina | reverse complement strand
GGCAATGGTGTAGGGTATCACATGGTCGGTCTTGACCGCCTATACCTTCTTCTCTCGTTTTTTTTGTCATGTTTTCAAAAACTTTGGAGAAATAAATCATTATGAAAAATTGCTCCATAATTGAGACCATTTTTCCTTTAGAAATTTTGAGGCAAAATTTCCTGGGGCCACAGTTTGTAGTTTGGAATTACGTAGTAACAGACAACAATAAAATTGCGATTGTGACAAACGTTGGTATTTTAATCCAAAAGTACTAAGAAAATACTTTTTCCAAATTATGTTTATGATTTTAACACAAAATACTTTAAAATATGTATGTAGTTTAAAAATAATTACAGAACATATTGTCCTATCTCAGAATTGCGTATAAACGATATAATTCTTTATTAACTGGAATGTAAGGAAAATGTAATTAAAAATATTTATATTTCCAATAACATACTTAGCAATTTATAATATACCTAAATATTACTCAGACCCTCACTAACAAAATCTTTGGATATTTTTATTACAAATTATATATTCAATAGCAATATTTCCATTTAGATTTAAAAATGTTTTAAGAAAATCTTATATAAAAGTATAATAGTCGTAAGCCATAACAGTTAATAGTTCCTTGACATTTAATTATGATTTGTAATTGCAAGTAAATTTAATAAATTATAACATGAAAAGCAAAAAAGAATTTATGTGGCATTTAAGAATAATAATAAATATTTAATTAAATTATATATAAACAAGAAGCACCATTTAGAACAAAATTTTACGAAAACTTCTAATCAAAATTTAATTTAGTATTTTTTTTTTTATCAATTTCTATTTATTTCTTGTATTTACATCTTCATAATAATATAATATTAATTCAATTTCAATGTGCCTAACGCTTTTTTAATTGGCAATTATAGCACTTCAATTTAATTAAGAAATTTATTTACCATCTGATATAGTCGACATTGAGACAATATGAAGAACAAAGAAAACTACTAAAGTCTGTTGAAAAGTTGACAACGATGAAAACGCTGGCATTATAACAAACTAAAATACTTGTTTTATTTTAAATAAAAAAATATATTTTTATTATTAATTGATGTTTTGTTGGAACAATCAAAACTAAAAGACTGACTAAAGAAACAATAAGTCACAGTCTAGTTCAATAACAAAGACTTTTTAGACATAAATACATACAAAAGAAAACGAAAACAAATAAGAAGAAATACACATACAAAGTACTACATCCACCCAGACAACCTGATGGATGGACAGACAGACAGACGGAGAGAAAGACATCGGGGTGCAAGATACTATGTTTGTATCTTATCTATTTATTTTATTATCATTTTTTTTAATTATTATTGTTATTATTCTTATTTATCGCCATTATGTTTCTTTGTAACAACAAGTTTTTTTCTCTATTTTATTTTATTTTATTTTATTTTCAGATTGATAAAATTGCAACTACATCAACAAACGCTTTGGGTGAAGAATGCCACAAGGTGTCGATAACACAAACACGGACACCTAATACTACTACTACGAGTAAACAGGCTGGAAAAGGTGTGTATAAACAAGGTATTTTTCTCACCATAATAATAAATTCCCATATACATAGATACATACATAAAACAAAATTATATACGCATATATATTTATATTTACAAAAAGTAGATGATACATATTAGAATGATTGTGAATACATAAACTTACATACCCATAGATAATCTATAAAAAAAAGTAACGATTATTGATAAAAAAAAAGTCTATAATGAATATGATATAACATATAAATACACTAATTTTGCATGCCTGATAAGATCTAAAGAAAATATTCCATTTTGCAGATGCAGGCCTTTCCGACAATACCTCCCCTACCCACTTCCAGGCTTTAACAAATGCCCAACAACAAACTAGAACTATAGTAACAAATAATAAAAAATCTTCGCCTAAAACCCTTCCTACTACCACCTATTGTGCTAGTACACGTTCCGCGGCAGTCATGGCTTTGGCGTTACGTAGTCAAACACCCCCCAGTCCTCAGACAACACACAACAAAACCTCTCGTAACTATCGACCGAACGAATCAGCCAGCAACTCGGCCGAATCAACATTTACAACTACGTCAATGCCAATGTCACCGCCTTCGACGACAAGAACGACAACACGCCCACAACACACAAACCGATCACCGGCCCAACAAATCAAGTCCAAAATTTTAAATGAACGACCCAATGGTATAGGTGATTTGTATTCGGGTGGTTCTAGTAGTTCCGACAACGATGGTGTAAATACTTCCTCTTCCTCCTCGGCCACAGCCCTGAGGCGTTTGTATTTCAAAAGTGGCCGTAGCACGAAAACGAAAGCCAATACAAATAAATCTTCCATGTCTATGACCCAAATAACGAAAAATGCCATTTGTACAGCGGCGGTACTTTATCATTCTTCGGTGGAAGGTACCCTAGGCGGTGCTGGTAATACGTCCAAAAGTAAAAGTGTTCCCAAGGTCAGTCCATTATTACCAATAAATTATCTGCTGCGGCAAAGGTA
Organism: Phormia regina; assembly: GCA_001735545.1. Classification (NCBI taxonomy): domain Eukaryota; kingdom Metazoa; phylum Arthropoda; class Insecta; order Diptera; family Calliphoridae; genus Phormia; species Phormia regina. The sequence continues at coordinate 12,924 of MINK01173929.1, read as the reverse complement.
TAAGTATTATAAAAAAAATTATATTTGTTTATCTGTTTGTTTGTTCCTCCTATTAAAAAAATAATAAAAATAAAACTCAAGGTTGTTGTAATGGGTTCTTCCACTGCTTCGACGAGCGATACTATTATAAATACATCCACAGACTCAGCATCGACTATGATTACGAATGTTACCCATACTGATACATCAGAGACCTGCGATTCTTTAGATTTAGGTAATTTTTTTCGTTTTTCTTTTTTGTTATTGTATATAAATTTAAGATGCCACTTTAGTAGTATCCTTTAAATGTTATTATTTTTTATTTTATTTTATTTAAATTAATTCTTTGTTGCATGTTTTAAATTTACTTGTCAACATGTAAATTAAAAATTTGAGAAAATCTTAAAATTTAATATTCAAAGAAAAAATGACAAGTCTTTTGAATTTTGAAATATAAACTCTTTTAGAATCTCTAAAAGAGTTAATCTTCCGTATAATTAAATAGTGAAGAGTTTACTTGTCCCCATTGGATAATTATTCAATAAAAAATCATTAACAAATATTTTTGGGCAATATTTAACTAATGTTATGTTATCATACTTTGAAATATATAAAAATATTTTTCTAATAATAATTTCGAAATAATTTAACTATCATTAAAAATTTTAATTAAATATTCTTAAGAACACTATTTGATTTCGTTGAATATTAATGTTTCTTATTTTCACTAAACAACTTTACTTTACAATTATTTTTATTAAATATTTTTGGAAACTTGTAAAATATTTTCTCTTCAAAACTAGTTGAATGTGTTTCAGGTGATAATTCGGGTCAAAGTGAACCATTATTTAGTTCCTTGGAAGAGCCATTACTGACGGCCATACAAGTAGATTCCGAACATGAAGGTACCGAAATTGAATTGACCAGTTGCTCATCGTATTCACGACCCGATATGAATTTACAGGATAGTACTGAGGTAAGTTTTTTTTTTTAATAACTAATAAAAAAATTATTAAATTCTTATTAATCTGGAAATATAGAGAAAATTAATTATTTTAGATTATATAAAATTTCTTATGTGTATGTGTAACAGAGTAGTGCGCAATTTTATGTTTATAAAAAAGGGGCCTATGATGCGAATCTATTTTTCTTAACTATTTTCTTAAACTGAATGATTTAGTAACGATTTTTCATTGAGCGTTTTTTTTTATTTTTTGGGAGGGGAATTTCGTTTTTCCCTCCCCGTGGATTCGCGCCTGCATATAGAAAAANATTTTCGTTCGATTGTATAAAATATTTACACAATTAATTAAAGAACAAATAGTTTAAAGACGACTATCAAATATACAAATATATAGGAACTTTATGTTAAGTGATATTAAGTCTTAATTAAAAAAAAAAAAACAAAAAACCAACTTAATATCAGATATTTAAGAAAAATATTCTAATATGTTAACAAAACTTTAATTTTAATACCAAAAATTAAAAATACTAAATGAACTCTCTTGTCAGCTGTCATAATTCGGAACTATAAAAACAATTTAATCCTGCAAGTGAATTAAAGGTTACAGATTTATTTCCAAAAATTAAACAATTCTTTCCCACTGTGGTTTGATGGCTTAAAATTTAATCTTACATCAGAGAAATTTAATTTTCATTAGGATTTGTTGTTTTTATAGGTCTTCCGAAAAAAAAAATAATTTCATATTTAAATCCAAAGTTTAATGTATTTGTTTAGAACTTATAAATGTTGAAATGATTCTAAATTCTACATTTTGTTCATTAAAAATTAATTTAATAAGTAAAATTAAATTTGTTTAATTATTACGTTAATTTTGAAACAAACAAAAGATAAGCAAAATTCTTCTAAACGAATTTTTAATTTGCAGTTACACCAAATGTTAAACGATCAAAAAATAATTAAAAACAAATATTTTCCACATACATACATACATATGTAGATATACAATACATACATACATAAATTTGTTTAAATGACTAGCAAATTTTTTTATTACAAACAATATCATTACCAAATTTTATTTTCCATGCATAGGAAAAATTCTTGGAATGTATTTTTAAAATTTATTCTAATTGTATTGTTTACTAAACAATAACATACATACGTACATAGATAATATGTACAGATATTTTAACATATCAATTTTTGTATCCATTTGAGTGTGCATTTATTTAACAATTGATTTTATTTGTTATTTGTTTTTTTTTTTTATTCCTTTTTATATCAATTAGAGTCAAGAGTCCTGCCTTTCCATTTTGACGGGAGAACCCTCCTCAACTACTCCTTTGTTGTCATCACACAGAAAACATTCACCCACAAGTACTGGTTACACAGATAAAGAGCGTGAACGCGAACGTTTGCCAAATACGGCACCCGCCCCAACAAGTGGCGGTAAGCACTTTACATTTGACAAACCACAATCCCCGAAATCCGCACGTTGTAGTGATAAGTCACGTACTTGTTTTACATTTAAAGATGATGCCGAGCAGAGAAACTACAACAAGCATCAACAACGTTCATCAAAGTACTCAGATGACAAGGGAATAACGCTTAAGGAGAGTCAAATCTATGAGAAATGTAATTCAGTCAATGACAGATATTCGTATTCCTCGCAAAAGAATTCTAATGCCAGTGGGGTGGGAGGTAATGATTCAGCGCATTTTGCAGGCAGTAAAAAATCTCGAACAGAAATGGCCAATATACAGAATAGTTCCAAAGAACGTAATCGTTATTCAATGGGAGCGACAATTGGTACGGCTGCTACTCATAAAACGAGTCCGAAACGTGAAAGGCGTCGTTCACCATCTTCATCATCATCGTCCAAAGTCAATTCTGCTCCGCCCACAATGAAAGATAGCAACTTTTTTGGTAGCAATTCTTCACCAACCCGTCTCAATAATAAACAACTCTCGCCTACCTCGCAGAGCTCAGGTCAACGTAAATATTCCTCCAGTTCTTCATCCGGTGGCAGTGAGCGCTACAAAGACGGTATATTATTTCCTTTCGATCGTGAAGCAATTGACTATGAGCGCATACAGCGTGAATGTTTCGCTTTAAAAGAACGCTCTAGTTCATCTACTACAACCAGCGATTCGGATGAGGCAGAACCATGTTCGGTTTATGAAAAAACTAAAGCTACAGTTTCACCTAAACCCACAGACTTTTATAAACAATACACTTTACTCTCGCAAAAGGAACAACAACAACAACAGCTCCATCAAACATCATCACGGAAAAATTCAAAACGCTTACGTTCCGATTCTTTAGCACAAAAATATATACCTAAATCGGATGCATTTAGTCCCAAATCAAAAAACAGCTCTCCCACCCACAATGTCCATCATCATCATTCGCCCAACTCACAAATAGAATTAAATAAATTTGAAGATATTGCCTCAAAATTTGATCAAATGCCACCAAAACATGGTTCGATTGTAAATCTCTCTACAAAAACCACTAGTCCTCAGACCAGCTCCAACCAGCTATCAAATCTGAAAAATAACAACAATACCATAAGCAACAACAACATTGAAAGCATATCATCAAATGCTAACAGTCCTACTAATTCACGTAGCACTACACCACCGCTGCCCAATTTACGTGTAGATTTCTTTATGGACAAGTCAATACATTCACGTAAAAAATCATTTAAAAATAAAACGAATTGCGTTGGAGGGGTAGTCGGCGGTATTGCCAACTCAGCCATCGAGGAAGTGGATGCGATCACAATAGCAAATTCAGCACACGACTATTTGGGAGACTGCCAATATATAGGTAGCAACAGCGGCAATGCTTCAGCAACGACTACTAATGTCGTTAATTCGGGTGGACCTATTAATGTGACAGCCAATCCAATGGAGGTGGCCGTCTGCACGCAACCGAGAGCAACAATTGTCGTCCAACAAGTAAGTTTGTATAAAGTCAATTTTACCTTTTACTTACTTATTTAATAAAAAACAATTATACGGAAGAATTTATTAATGTTTTAATTTAAAACAACAAAATAATAGGTATTTAAAAATATCATCATATTAATTCGCTCTATTTATTATTAAGAAACATAAACACATACACACACAGACACACACACACACACAACAAAACAAAGGGCTTTTAAATCGAAACAAAAGTGAGTCAATTAAATAACATTAATTTTTACACCTAAAAGACAATAAACAGAACAGAAAATTAAATGGACTTGAATGTAAATTACAGGAGTATGCCTCACACCTACATACATTGTATTGTATATATGTATGGTACATATATACAAGGAAATGCACTATATTCAACCTGGTGGGGTTACTAGAACGATAAACTTATTTGTTTGTAATATACATTATAAATATAAATACGATTGTAAATAATTAAATTAAATATTCTTTGTATGTTTAAAATCTTTGTTAGAGAGAAGATATCGATCATGTTGGGATCTTTAGATAACCGTAATATCTAAAACATTGATTTTTTTACTCTTTGAGCATAACATAAATCTGTTTTAACAACACAATTTTTGACATTTTAATAGGATATCGTAAATCAGTAATTAAAATGTTCTATCCTATCCTATCCTTAAAATTCGGATAGGTATTAAGGAATTCCTTACTCTGTTATATTATAATTAGTTTTGTATTCATTTAATTAAGTATTAGCCATATATTAAAGTTTTTTTTGTCGACTTTAAATGTAATATATTATAGAATTTTGTGGAAAAAGAATTTAGAACGATGCAATAATTTTTAAAGAAATTTTTAGGCAGACCATGTCCATTTTTGGATTCCAAATTTATAATGACCCTCAAACTGTGTATCTAAAATTCCATTATCGTATATAAATATATCTTTTATTTAAGAGATATCAGCAGAAGAGAATGAAAAAAAGCTACAACCTACAAACCTTATATAAGATTAATATTTAAGCCAAATTTCGTTTCCATACACAGAAAATAGTCACCAATTAACAAATATATATGAAACAACAATTTAAACAATTGTGTTAATTGAAAAAAAGACGATAATAATTTCTTCTGTGTAGGTTGTCCCGTTCGAGCCCTATTCCACTCTTAACTAACAGACAAACGGACAGAAGGACGGACATAGCTAGATCGACTCAGAATCTACTATACCTTTAATTTGAAAAATAGTTTAGGAGATATTAAGAAAATTAATTTAATGCAAAAAATTTTTTTAATTTTTTGCTATCATGCTAAAAAATTAAATAAAAAAATTGTATACAAAATGTAGTTCTTAAAGAATTACTTCAAAGGCCATGAAATAATAGAAAATCATCCAACCAATGACATCCATTGATTAAAAAAAAAAAGAACTTCTGCAACTCTTTTTCAGCGCAAAGTGCTTACATACATCTATTCAATGACAACACTTTGTTAAAATAGTGAATTTTTAAATTTTATTTTCGGAAAATAAAACAATGCTTATTAAATTCACATTTTCTTGACATAACATTTTAAAAATCCCTTTAACCATAAAATAGAACTAGAAGTTTATGTTATAAAAAAATGTACTATTTTTTTTTTTGAAAATACAAAAACAAAGTATATGTGACTACATATATTTTGTTGTTGTATGAATTAGGTTTTTGACAATTGAATTTTAACTATTAAAAATATAATTGTAGAACGTCGTCGCAAAGCTAAAAATTTTAAGTTTTTGTTTTTCTCAAACATTAAAAAAAGTAAAATGGATTTTGATAGAGCAAAAAAAAAAAAAAGCAAACAAAATTTAAAAATTTTGTTTATATTTAAATATGATATAATACTTTTTTTTATTATGAGTCATAAATTTTAAACAGAATAAATTAAGGCATGACAAAAAACGTAACAAAATGTTACTGCACCACTTCCTAGATCGTAGCGAATAAATCGAAATATTCCACAGAATCCAACAATAATTTAAAAGTATAAATTGCATATTAAATTTATATTAAGAAAAAAAAAATAGAACTGCATTTTAATTTATTTTGAAAATGTCTTAATGCAACATCCACACATATGTAAATGGCTTTTGATAAGTTTATCAACACTTATTTGTTTGTTTCCTGCTTTAATTTTCCTGTCAATTAATGTCAGTGGTTGTAAATACTGTCAATTTTACTCATCTTGACTTATTTCTGCATTTGATTGCTTTTGTTATTTTACTGTTAATGGTCAGATGCAGTCAGTGTCTTTTTTTACTTTTACTGTAAATGGAAATTAAGATTTGTAAATGCAATCATGTAATGCATAAACAAATTTGGGAATAAGTATTTGTTTTAAAATAAATTTAAGAAGTAATAATTTTTCCTGTTGCCTTCCCTACTTTTTAAATAAAGATATTATTACTTTAAACGTTAACACAATTTAAAAAATGAAAAAATGTTAATTGAATAAAATTAAATGCATATTATTTTTAAATCTTCCAAATTCGATAAATGTTTAGAGTTGTTAATAGTTTAATATAGATTTATTGGGAATTTTTAAAATTTTATTACCTATCAAAATTATGACTGATGTAATTGAACTTACTTTAAACCTTATCAAAAACTTCTTTATATATTTAAAGTTTTAGTTTAGTGCATACTTTTTTAGTATGGAAATGTATGGAAAGTTTTAGTAAGTTATTCCAGATACAAAAATTCAGTGAATTGTCACTAATAGCAGATAATTTTAAAATATTTAAAAAGTATACAAAAGTCGACCACTACCTTTTTTTTAAATTTAAAAATAAACATATTTTAACATCAACTTTTTGTATGTCAAAGTCAAAACATTTAAGTATGAATGCATTTTAAAGATCAAAATATTAAATTTCTTTGATATTCAATTACGGTTCATTAACCACAATACACTAAAACTTTACTAAATACCAAAATTGTTGGTAGCGTTAATTTACCATTTAATAACCATAAAACCCCCTACCACCCGCTGAGTCCTAGTAGTAACAGGTGCAAATAAACAATTGACGTGATGCTGATCTCTTTTTAATATTTCTACTAAATGCCCATTCGCTTTAAATTTTAATTCACATACAAACAGATTATTTTTGGTGAACATCTCATGTTTTCCACGAAAAATATTATGTTAATATTGTTTTCAGAATTTTCTTTCTCTCCTGGGTCCGTCTGCCTGTCTCTCCTAGCTAGCGTTTCTTGTCTTGTCATTTAGATACAAAAATTATCTCTCTACGTGTGAGTTTTCACACAATTTAATATTTTCTTTTTTACAATGTTCTTGCTTGTATTTAGTTTATAAAAACCGATGTATAGTTAAGATCACTTAATATTTGTTTACGATACGCTTTTCAGTGCACAACACAAAAATTTAAAATTAAAAACAAAATATTATAATAAAAAAAAAATATTTTAACAATAAAATTTATTTAACGAAAATAAAAAAAGAAATTTTTTTCTATTTAGAATATTTAATATTCTAAAAAAAAAAAAAAATTCTTAATTAATGGACTCTAAGAGCACAAGAAAAACAATATATGTGTAATTAAAAATATTATAAATATAAACAAAAAACAACTATTATTTATTTAAGTGGCAAAACGCTTAAACAAACAGCTCATATATTAAAGTGTAATAAATAAACAAACTTTGAAAATAGAAATTTATTTAGTGTTATATTGAAAAGATTTGTATACAAAAAAAAAAAATATATATATATATATATATATATATATATATATATATATATATTATTTAGTGTTATATTGAAAAGATTTGTTTTTGTATACAAAATATATATATATATATATCTGATTGGATTAACTAAAAATGAATATGGATCCTTTATATAAACGGCTATGTAGAAGGTTTTCTAAAAAACAGAAAGTAAGTTTGTATTAATAACTTAAGTGCTAAAATGAATTAATATTCCTTCTTCAAAATTAATTTGAGTAATTAATTTAAGAAAAAATAATTTGTCAAGTCTTTAAGAAATAAAATTAAATAAATATTTATTAGTCTTAAAATTCACATGGCAAGTTCACGAGATCATCTTGTTTTTTTTTTTTTTTATACATATTAACGATTGTGCCTCATTTCTTTTGACAGTGAAAACAACAATTGTGTGTTATTTTCTATAAAATAAATGTTTTTGAAATGCAATCACTCATTTTTGCAAAATTATTTTATCCTTAAGAGAATTAAATTATCTGTTAAATGTCATAGAGTTTTAGAGTATTGATAGAATTATTAATTATAAAAATTATTAAACATCATATTAAATAAAAAAACAAGGTATTAAAAAATTTAAAAATGTTTCATATACATTGAAAATGACATGGTGTTGGTTATAGAGAATTATTATTAGATTATTCTAATAAGTTATTGAAAAAAGAAAAAAACTTAATTAACCCAATGTTAAATTTGAAAAATAATATTAGAAAATACAAAATTTAGACTTTCTTATAATATATTAAAATACATTTTCAAAGTTATTATTAAATTATCTGAAAATTGATTTTTATTTTTTACTATTATTTTTTTTAATTATTCTGTTATAATAATTCTTTTAAATTCTTTAATATTTTAATTACAATTTCAATTTTACAATTAGTAAAATCAATCAAGTCGTTTTTGAGCTAAGCTTAGAGAATCATAATTTATCCTCTGGCAAATTTATTTATGTTTAATTCAAAAAAAAAGGGGATTAGGACTTAGTACCACAATTTTTTTCATTTTGTAAAATTATTTATTTATTGTTTTGTTAATAACTTTAGATTTTGCAAAAATTATCTACTTAATTAAGATTAAGTGCTATACTAAAAACATTTTAAATTTTGTTTATTAAATAATATAAACAAATTACAATTAAATTAATTCAATTTTGGCGCATTGTAATTATTTATTTAAATTCTTTTATTCAGTTCCTATTTTTGGTGAACATTTTTTGGATATTTTATGAGGTTTAGGAAAAATTTAGTTATTTGATAAAAACTAATAACCTCTTCTTTGGCATTGTTTTTGTTAGTAAATTTTTATTTTTAGTTTTTGTTTTCAATTAACTTTGTTCACACTATTTTCATCTTCCTTTTGTTCTTATTTAATAAATATATATATTTTTTTACTCTACCATTACAGCCGTCCCTTAGTTTAGATAATACCATTGAAACATTATTAATTAAAAATGAAAATGATTTCATAAGTGTTGAACAGGACAAGGACCCTCAGAATATAATTTCATTGTCTGCCCGTAAACGTCATTCGCAGCAATTCCATCAAGCACCCAATACAGCAGGCACAGCAGGAGCACAACATCAAAACTATCAACAGCAGCAACAGCAACAAAAACGTGATGAAAATATGCGACAATTATTGGATGTAACAAATACCTTAACATTTGAAGAATTGAGAGATTTTGAAATGCGGTTAGTAGAAATTATATATTAATTTTAAAAGTCAACATACATTTGTATATTAATTATTGTTAATTTTTGCAATTACAGTTATGGTTCTCCTCATCACAGTCGTTCACAATCAGTTAAAACACCTGGTAGTAGAGCTTCTGGTCGTCCAAATCAATTATGTCTGCCACAACAAAGATCTAGGTAATTTGCGTGTTTATTTTTAATAATTCTTAATATTAACTTTTTCTTTTGATTAATAGAGTGGCTTCGATGCCTAATACTGGAGTGGAGGAAGAATATTATAGATTAAGACATTTTTCGATAACCGGCAAGGGTGTAATAAATCGTGGTGATTCTTTAAAAAGTAGACGCAGTAAATCAAATAATAGTGTAGCCAGTTCAAATTCAAGGTAAAAATCATATTATTCATTATACAATTCTTTAAGCATTATGCTAAGGACATCATTAGGAAATTTTAAATTATTATTATCATAATTTTTTGGCGGTGTTTTTTTTTATAACAATAGCAATGAACATTTAACTACACAACTTCAACCTAACCAAGTACATTCAGCTCGCAATTCAGCTACTTGCAGTTTAGCCTCAAGTCGTGAAAGTAGTACTTCAAATCCAGGCAGTGGTCCTTATAGGTAAATATCTTTAGAATTATTTTATTAAATATCATTAGTTTTTACTTTACAACAATTTATTTTAGAGTGCTTATGTTGGGTGCTACCGCTGTGGGTAAAAGTTCTTTGGTCTCACAATTTATGACCTCAGAATATTTGCATGCTTATGATACTAGTATTGGTAAGTTTTTGCAATATTATATATATATATATATATATACTTTTTATTATTGTCATACAAAACCATTTAATTAACTTTACATTATTTTAATTATTGCTTTTTTGTTTTTTAATAACAATTTGTTATAAACAATTTTGCTTAAAAGATTTAACTTTTATAATTTAAACTCTTTTTAACTATAAATAGGATGTAGTTTTAAACATCACCATAGAATTTTTTATTTTAAATTTAAAGGGATTTTGGAAAATAGCTTTTTAGGAATTAAAATTTCCTAGTTATTTAATGTTAGCTATTAGCATTTGAAACATCCATTTTATTCACTTGTACAATGCTTTAATTAAATATTTAAATCATATATTTTAATTTATCTTCCAACAATGAAACTGAGATCATGAGGAGACTTGTAACTTGAAAATTGAAATCAATTTCAAAAACATGTATTTATAGGCTTAAAACTTCATGATTGACGAATATCGAATCACATAATCAGTGTTGCCCTGTGTGATTAAAAGAAAACATAACAGTTCATATATTTTAATGCAGTAAAGATTTCATGCTAAAATAAACTACTTTAGCAATGAAATACCCCTGAGCTAGATATTTTTCGCACATTTGCACGCAATTTTTTTTTTTTTATTTTTACTTTTTTATTACTATTCTTGGTTTTCATTCATTTAATTACATTTTCTTTATACTGCATCGATAAAATTCCATTAAAAAATCTAGTTTCAAAACCTACAAAGATAGAATAATAAACTAACTGTCATAATCATATTTCCATAAACGGAAATATTAGTTACTATGTATAAGTTTTTATTTTTTGTATTGATTTGAAAATAAGATTTAAAATCCATTAAATACTTGCAGATACATATTATTTGCTATTTACTTTGCACAAACATTAGTTTAAATTATTTGAAATTTTCTAATGTAAAATTTTAAAAATTTCATATTTATTTAAGCATTAAATTTATTATATTTTTGTTTTTCTTCCCCCCTATCTTATATTAATGTTTATTTTCTATGTAAACTAAAAAAATATAATTTATATACATACATATGAAAACCTGAAAATTAAATAAATAAAAATCATTTAATATCCTGCAATCTATTTTAATCCAATTTAAAACAAACATACAATTTAAACAAATACGATGGACTGCAGGCAATAATTGTAACATTCGTATTCATATCGAAAAACCCGCTGACGGTAAACAAAAAAAAAAAATTAATAAAAATATTGTATAAATAATCAAACAAAATATTCTAAAAACATACATATAAACCAAAAAATTATTAATATTTTTAAATTTGAATTCATTTGGTTTTAGAGTTATTTTTAAATATGTTGCTCTGTTTTTAATCACCTTTACTTCTATATCTAAATAATAATAATAATATTAGCTTTATTGCATTTTAAATTAAATAAAAAAAATCTTATATATAAATCTCAACTATTTACAATTATATTTTTATAATAGCAGAATAAAAAATCCAATATGACCATAAGAATAGCAACAGCAAATAAAAAATGCACCCACATTTCATAGCTAAATAATCATATTACAGTCATTATATTGCTACACATACACTAGTATATCCCAGCAGTTGTGGTGAATGTGGCTTAATAACTAGCGATTCTTAATATAAAATTATTTCGCTAAAAAAAATTTATAGATAACAAAGACGTAGTCGAGCAGTATGTGTGAAGTTTTTAACTAACTACACACATGATTACCAAAATACAGTTAAGAAGTCAATTGATTTCCTTTTAAATTTTAAAAGCCCAAACTGTAGGGATATTGATCAGTATTAATACATCACTGGAAAAATGAAACACACCCACACCTTCAATTTACTTGCAAATCAAATCCTTTTAACATTAAATATAATTTAATATTTCATTTGTTTATCAAACCACACTCGTACATACACACAATATTATAAAGGTTTGTCTTCCATAATAGACTGACCCAATATCAAAGGACTGAATCGACCACAAATACAATGTTACCACCAGTAACAATAATTCATACAAAAAATACATTAAAAAAGAAAAATACACATTCATCCATTATATCAGAGAAAAAAAAAGAAAACGCAATGAACTTGACACATTTTTAATTGGTTTGATTCACGTCAATACTCCTCTACTACATATTTTTTTGTCCAGACTTTTTTTCTTTTGTTTATCGGTCTGTTCCTTGTTTTGTTTCGTTTTTTTCTCTTTAAGGCTTTTTAATGAAGGATAACAATGCATGCAGTTAAAACTTTTTTCCATTTGAAGTGAATTGTCTTTCTTTTAACCTTTAAACAGACAAAAAATATAGAAATAAAAAATGTATTTCTTTTATATTTGATTAGGCCATACATATCAAAAGCCATCATTTATTAATAGATTAAAAATTAATAATTCATCTAAACAATGTCAAAAAACTGATATGTGCGCATATAAACTTCCTCCCAAGAAGAACATGCAGAATTATAGTGAAACAGGTATCTTCTTTACCTTTTAGCCTTTAGAGGAAGAAAATGTTGTAGTTACCGAAATATGTCCCTTCTTGACAAAACTTTGAAAAATTAAATTTATTTTTTTTTTTTTTTAAATATTTACAAACACATGGCAACACCAATTTCTCAATCAATTTCAATAAGTTCTCTGCTTATAAATCACATACATACATATACATATACACATACATATATACATACATACATACATACATACATACATACATACATACATACATACATACATACATA
>MINK01173928.1:0-18984 GCA_001735545.1 Phormia regina | reverse complement strand
AAAAACGTTTAAAATATGCACTTTGTTCCATTTTTGAAGTTGTGAAAATGTTCTCTTTTTGAAAAACTTCCACGTTTTTTGGTGGGAAGATTAAGGAACAGTACTGGTCGTAAGTGAGGCACTCCGCACGGAACAGGAATAGATTTGGATTTATGATTCCTGAACAGAACACACTGTTGTCTATTTATAAGGTAGGTTTTAGTCCACTTTAGAAATAATGGAGATAATCCTAAAGTATGTAGCTTATATACAAGAACATCAGATTGACTTTATCGAAGACCTTGCTGAAATCAGTGTAAATGATGACAGTTTGCATATGATGATTGAAAGATTAGTGGATATATTTAATAAAGGACAAATAATTGGAGTCGATTCTGTAATTTTATATAGGTAGTTTGAGAATTTACAAAATTTGTTATTAGAATTTGAGGAAAAGAAAAGGTCTGCAAACATGTCACAAATTTTAGTATACTGTGATGACTCGTTATTTTCATATTTCATCATAGGTGGATAACCTGAAATTCTGCGTTTTGAGTTGATAAAATTGTATAACGGATTGAGTCTAAAATTTCGTTTTATTCTGAAGAGATAATTATTATAGCATATGTTATTTGTGGATTTATAAATAGATCTTGAGACAGTATGTATAACAAGGAGATTTTGGGCATTTATTTGGAGAATCGATATAAACTTGGAAACAAAAACTAAACATCCACCGCCTATATAACGTAAAATCTGAAAACATTAATGGTGGATATGCGGATTTGACCAAGACGAATATAACATTCTCGCTTGTAGAATGGGAAAATCTCTACTATTAGTGAGTTTCTGTATTCATTGGTAGAATTTCCGTATTTCTAAAACTAATGGTAAAAAGCTTAATTGGCAATATAACTATTAACTAAATTTGGAATGAAATTTTTTCCATTTTGTTAGTTTTCTATAATGTCAACTTTTCATTTTGTATTACAATCCCTCTGTGATGAACCAAAAGACTTTATCGGACCTTAATGCATCTTAAAGTGAACACATTCTGTGTTTTTAGATTTAACATAATTTTCCTGATTTATCTGAAATTAATCTGAAATTTTTAACATTTACTTTTTACTATTTTAATTCCTAACAAAACAGGGAGTATGTTTGTATCAATAATAAGGCATTTGAAATAGAAAGCAAATCGTAAAGTAACAGCACAATGTGATCACAAATAATATAAGACAAAGTATACCACCCTAGAGTTCCATTCCTTATCATTAAAGATAAAAAATATGAATAATTCTTTTTAATTTTTTATATAATTACTCACTCTAGAATTTGGTGTTTGTGAGGATATATATAAACTTACCTAAAAAGAGAGAGAAAGAAAAGAGAATAATTAAAATTTGTATTTAATAAAGGGTATATGTTCAAAGTTAAATTTAAAATTAGTTTAAATTAAAGTCTCCCTTAAAGAATTAAATATATCTAACTGCAATGTCTTCCTTGTTGAGAAAAAAATTATATATATAATACCGTTATTTTGAATCAGGGTTTGGCGATCTGAGAATGTATTTTATTCAAATATTGCATTAGTATATGTGCTGTCTAACTTTCTCGCTCTTATAATTTAATATAATAATTTAATATTTTAAATTTAGAAAATTTTCTTGAAAAAAGTCCAACAGTGACAAATATTAATTGTATTAAATATTAATACTCTTAAATCTAATTAAACATTTTATTCAATAATTTTTTTAACGACGCTACAGCATTACATTTTTATGAGAATGCTTAAGCATGATTATTCTGTTAAAAAACTGAAGCGTTTGCCAGCTGAGCATTTATGTGTAGCCTTACATAACATCGACGTTAAAAAAAATACACACAAGCTTATGAGATACTACATCACAGCAAAATAAATATATTCTATAACTTTTGCTAGTTGGAAAGAGAAAGGCTAAAGACAAATCTAAAATATGATTAAACATTTCATACAGTAATTTTTTAACGACGCTACAGCATAACATTTCTATTAGCAAGCTTAAGTGAGATTGTGTAATTCTGTTGACAAAATAAAGCGTTGGTTAGCTGAGCATTTATGTATGGCCATACATAAGATCAAGGTTGAAAAATATACACAAACTTATGAGATCCTATAATACATCAACATAAAAGATTCTATAACTGTTGCCAGTCGAAAAAAGAAGGGTTAACGACACATTCTCACATTCGACACATCTTTATTCTGAATCCACAGGCATTCCAATCACATCACATTGTAGGCATGGACTTCCCACCTCCATTTCAAAAAGAAGCGTGAAAGTAAGGATTCTTAAGTAAAGAAATATGCTCTCTTTTGAGCAATACTATTTTAAAAGAGATTGAAATAGGGTTATTAACAGAATTGCTGACTATTTTCTTTGTCGACAATTAAAATGAGAGTTGTGAAAGTCTCGCACACTACGAATTTTCTGTTCGTAATAATAGAATTAATAAGTGATTGATGCACCTTCTGTTTAGCAGGAATTGGCAACGGAGTATTTATTAATGAAAGCCGAGCCATTGAGCAATTTGTATAGAAGCCAAAGTTGAATTTGTTGAAAAGAAGAGGTTTGGAAACCTTTACAAAAGCCTTTAAGGAGAAAGCACTAACATATTTCCCTGCTGGCTTGTAAATACAATATATAAATATAAAAGTTTTAGAGAGCTATGGCTCTCATCGAAATATTAACTTTTAATTGAAATGATAAGTTAATACTTTCAACAAAACAACAACTTGCAATATAGNNAACTTGCAATATAGTCAACAAATTCTATCGGTCTCACAGAAGCAGACAACTTTCCCAGGCTCAAGAGTGCAAATACACATGTACACCAGTTTGGAGAGCACTATCACAGTTGTTTTCCTCGCTTTTATGCCGAAAAATTATTTATAAAATATGAAAAAGATGCGCATAAACATAGTTATAGAAAGCCTGCTAGTAAAAGTTTATTTTGTAAAAAGAATTATTGCTTAGTTGTCGAAATTTAACCATAGTAAGTGAAAGGTTTACAAAATAAAATAAAATTAGTTATAAGAATTTTAATAAATAAAATTAAATACAAGAATTTTTATTTAAATTGTATGGAAAATTTATTAATTTAAATTTAATTTTATATTAAAAATTGAGATTAAAATATCGAAAACTAAAGCATTTCTTAGCTTTTAAACCATATTATTAATGTAAGCTCTTTTAAAACTATATAAACTATTTTATAATTTTAAACTAAATAAACTACAATATTCAAATGAATTTATACAAAAGTTAAAGCCATCTATTACATGTTGAAAAATTCTAAATAATAAAGTGTTCTATTTTTTAGACAAAGTAAAAAAAAATGTACAACTCTAAACTATATATATGACACATTTTTATTTTTGCCATATCTTAAACATTCGCTTTCGTTATGTTTTATTTTATTTTTGTTTTCCTCTATATATTTGCTATATTAACTATATTAACTCAAGTACTTTAAACTTCTAAAAACAAACCGCCAACAATACTTTTAAAAATATGTTTAGAGGGGGGAAGCGGAAAATAAAACATGAACATTTAAATGGAAACACATAGTCTATAGAAAAAAAGCAACCAAACAACTAAAACCCGGTCAGACAAGCCGGGAACACAGAACTAAAGTTTTAAGTCAAGTTCACATTAGACTAATATTTAAGGATTTTTGCAAAAAAATTTAATATGCCTAATGCGAACAGCAAATATTTTTGGGCACTAAAAGAGGAAATATTTAGGAAATTATTATTATTATTAATGTTATATCATCATCATTATTATTGTTATTATTTTCATCATTATTATTGTTATATTTATGCACTCTAAAGCGATTCCCGGAAGCTGGGGTTTATATGGGACCTATGGTCAACTGTGAACCGACCTTTAAAAAAATTTGGTGCTAATATTTTTTAATTAAAATATTTTCATCTTTAAGTAGTTTTTATGTATTGAAGTATTCTGGGAGGTCATTTTGGGGGGGGATGTTATGTGGTCTAGGTGAAATAATAGACCAATAACTAATTCCAATAGGCTTCCTCCGTATATCATAAAAGTCTTACATGCCAAACTTTATTGAATTATCTTTAAAAATACGACCTGTACTTTGTGCACATGATTTGCTTAGGCAGACAGGCGGACGGAAGGACGGACATCGTTAGATCAATTTAAACCGTGAATCTGAGAAGATTGGTGGGTGCTTAGTAATTTATTTGTTATTAACACCATTATAATACCTCAACCCACTATGTAGGGTATAAAAGGTAAATCAATTCGCTATACTTTATGCACAAGGCTGTCCATGTAGCCAGTCAGAAGAAAGGACAGTCAGACGGACGGACTGACATCGTTAGATCGATTTAAAAAGCGATTCTGAGTCTATTAGTGGGTGTTGAATAACTTATACATTACAAGTAATATTATGATACGTCAACCACCTATATAGGGTATAAAAAAGTAAATAAGTGCGCTATATTTTATTCACGAGTTTATTATATATGGAAAGCCAGGCAGATGGGCTGACTGATGGACGGACATTGTTAGATCGGTTTAAAAAGTGAATCAAGGTCTATTAGTAGGTGTTGGATAACTTATGCATTACAAGTATCAGCATAATTTCCCAGCAACCTATGTAGGGTATGAAAAGTAAATAAATGCGCTACACTTTATGCACAAGTTTATTATATAAGGACAGCCACATAGATGGGCGGGCTGACGGACGGACATTGTAAGATCGATTTTAAAAGTGATTCAGGGTCTATTAGTGGGTGTTGGATAACTTATGCATTATACCTCAACTACCTATGTAGGGTATAAAAAGTAAATAAGTACGCTATACCTTATGCACAATGTTTACATGTAAAGCCAGGCAGACGGAAGGACAGTCAGACATCAATCAATTCAGATCAATTTAAGAAGCAACTCTAAGTCCATTAGTAGGAGTTGAATAACTTATGTATTACAAACATCAGCATAATACCCCAAACACCTATGTAGGGTATGACAAGTAAATAAATACACTATACTTTAAGCATAATCTTTACATGGACAAAAAGCCAGATGGGCGGGCGGACGGAGGGACGGACATCGTAAGATCAATTAAAAATGTGATTATAAGGCGATTGGTGGCTGTTTAGAAACTTATGTGTTACAAAGATCAGCATAATACTCCAACTACCTATGTAGGGTATAGAAATTAACTAAACGAGCTTAATTTAAAAAGAAAAATCCATTTTATATTGAGCGGACAAAATAGCTGGAAAAACACCATAATATATTTCATAACAAATATTTGCTTAATATGAATTTATCTTTTACTAGTAATTGTCAATGTTGAGAGTTAAAAGACAGCAAGAAAAACAAACAAAAAAACATTTAAATAAACCAGCAATAAACAGTAAAAACAAAAAATTAAAATACAAATTAAAACTATAAAAATAACTACAATAAGCCAAAGGGGAAAACGTTGATAATTTTCAGTTTGAGGATGCTAAATAGGAGACATGTAAGCATGTGTTAAACAGCAGGAATTCATTTGAATTCAAATCAAAAACGGCACGAGTTGCTTTCCCAAACTACTGATTCATTAACAACAACTATTTATTTCTACTACAAGAACTAACTGCTAAAAGTAATGAAAAAAAAAAAAAAATAAATGAATTGTGGTGTGGTGTGTTTGCCACAAGTTGCTGGAGTGATTTTTTTTTTAATTTAATTCTTTCTTTTGACGCTTGTATTGGAAGCTATTGGTTTAAGACCTGGGGTTAGATTTACATATTATATATGTTTGAAATAACGCGCTTAGCTTTACACATAAACACATTAAGTTGAAAATCGTTAAATATTTTTCTATTTTTTATTATTATTTTTTCTTTTTTTATTTAATGACAATAAATACATTTGGCCATTTGTGACCATTATATGGTGGTATCCCACAGTTAATGAGTAAAAAAGGCATTGATTACCGGCTTTTGTGTATATGGGAGTTGTATCACAGCCTGCAAATACATACCTCCAAGTGAGAACACAAGAAGTAAAGGCGTGTATGTGTGCGTGTGTAAACGTTAGAGAATTCTTTTTAAAAGTAATTATAAAATTGTGGTTAGTTAATACTGGTTTTCAATCTAGCAACTAAGAAAAACGAATGGTAAACATTTATTAATATTATTAACAATGATTAGACACGTAAAGATTTCTTTAATTGAAATTCCATTTATCAATTAATTCAACTTAACTGCTGTGTTTAGGAGTAATTATTTTTCTTATTTTTCATTTTGAATTTTATTTTTTTTTTATTTTTAATCTAAAACCGTGTATAAATAAATTTTTATCTAAATTTATGAGATTTACAAATTATGCATAAATTATTTTATTAATGTAAATTGTTGTAAACCAGTAAAATAGTAATTAATGAATATTTATAATTTTAAGGTGGAAAGAAAAAATGAGTTAAGAACTTATTAACATATTTATCTGTGTAAAACTTAGAAACTAATTCCCAAGATACTTAATAATGTTTGTTGATTTATTTTATTTATAAAGTAAATCTATTTAAGGGCAAGACCACAAATTTAATTTAGTTATTGTCTTAATTAAATATGAAGGTATAATGGGTTTTTCTTATTAACATTTTAATTTATGATAGAAGTTAATACAAAGTTACCACTAGATTGCAAAATGAAATCAAGTTTTAGGAATTAGTTATAAAGATCTAAATAGATCTATGCGAATCCACACGCAGAGAAAAGACATGGTTGCACCATGATCACTAAAACTATTCAATGATTGTATAGCCGTTTTTCATTGATTTGAATAATACCGTGTTCGTGATAGCAACGTTTATGATTCTATTTAAGAATTTAATGATTAGCCACAATCAAAATTTTAATATGGTTCACTGAACTATAATATGTATTTAAATATTTTTGTATGGAATCATATATATGAAAATGAGTTAATTCTACAACTATTAAGTTGATTTATCAAATTAAGTTAATTCTGCAACCATTAAGACAATATTTTAATTCAAAGCCAAGAGGATTAGATTCGTAAGTATTCATAAATATTTAAAATGTTTTAATTTAATTGTTTATAAAATTATATTACAGACTGATCACGATATTTATACCCTACACCACCAAAGGTGGTTGGGGTATTATGCGTTTGTGCAAATATTNNCAATATTAAGTTTTTATTTTCCACTTAATACAAGTATAGGTCCATAATTGGCTCCTTCCGGAATTTGGGTACACATAGGCAATGGTGTAGGGTATCATATGGTCGGTCTTGACCGACTATACCTTCTTCTCTCGTTTTCTACTATATTTATGGCATCTATATTAAGAATATCATATTTAATTTTTGTTTATATTTAGTCAATCATTAAATAATTTGATTTAATTGAAAATAAAATAAAAACCAAATATACAGAACAATTATTTATTTCAATGTACGATTTCATTGGGACAAAATATGAGTTCATTGGAATCAGTGTACTGTCCACTGGAAATATTTATTTTGTTTAATGAACGCGTTTATTGATTTAAAATTTTATCAATGAACTTTTACATTGAATATTGATATTAATGTATGGTAATAAACCTAACTTGACACAGGCTCTTTAGTATATCATATGCAATTTTATGCTCTTAAATATAAAATATTCAAAAATATGCCAATTAATTAGCAAAAATATGCTCTCAAACTAAGCAATTTTATGAAAATATAAATGTGCAGCTAAATTCAAAATAAGCTAAAATATTATGTTAGAATAAAAATATGCATAAATATGTTATAAGAAGTTGATGGCATTTCAATTAGTGAAATGTAAATGTAGCGAATCAGCTGACACGTTTTACTTATAAGAGTTTAGCCGAAATTACATTAGTGCATAGTTCAGCAATAGTATCAGCTAAAATTATCAGCTGTTCACAGTCAAAATAACATATTGCTGCCGTTATAATGACATTTAAACTAGGGATGCCAATTTCGTAGCACAATTGTGTTGAATGAGTTCACATGTATTTTAACGCTCTGTCATTTAATCATTACTAACAGTGCAAAGAGTATAAAATGCACTTTCTTCACAATAATTTCTTTAATAATAATGATTTAAGATAAATTTGGAGGAATTATAGTTATATTTTTTAGTCTAGTATTAATAAACCACGTCTAAAGAAAGTATTTTATTTAGTAAATCCATCTTTTCTTTAGGTGCATTTTTGTCACTCTCACAAACACAACTATATTTTTATTCATTACCTCTAATTTAAACCTAAATTTATAACCTCCATCTTGCTTTATTCAACTTGTGTATTTGAGTCTTTTATTTCTTTGATCACTCTATTTATCTCTCTCAACCAGAAAGCAGCGCAGTGAAATTAGAAACAGGACTAAATTAAGCAGACTGCATACTGCTGCTGCCCAAATGTAATAAACTCTATAAGGAACAATGTATTCTAAAATATCAGCTGACATACTACTGGACTTTATATACATATGTGTACTCAAAGACGTAAAAGCTTACTACGTTGCTAATCAAATTAAAGCGTGAATTAGTTGGTTGTCTATATGACGGAATTTTAAAAGCGTCAATCAATGTCTATTAAATTTTCTACAATATTCTAGCAATATGTATCAGCAGCTTATAAAATACAATTTTCTCATTAACACATAAGCAAGTTTACAAAAAGCTATTATTATAGTGAGTAAGAACTCTCTTAGATGATTGCAATAAACCATAATTAACAGACTTTAATTAAATTTAAATAAACAGATGTTATAAACTAGATCATTTTAAAATCGTTATTTTAAAAAGTAATTTTCGTAACAATATGTTTACACCTTCAATTAAAGTCTAGAATTACATAGAGATTCTAGTAGAAACTAACCAATTCATTAATAATGGGTAAGATATATTTATTATACCAATAAAACTGTACTGAGTTAAAATATCCCTTATGGTGTCATTATATCCTTTTATGTCTAGATTTATTAAAATAATTTAAAATCACTAAAATAGTGTTCGATATAAAAAATAATATATGAACAACAATTAATAACAATTAAATAATAATTTTATCCAAAATTCATCCCTGGTTCGAACCCTATCCTGCTCTTAACAGACAGGTCTAAAACCATAGCTGTTAGCACCTAATTCCATTAATATTTAATATCATAATTGTATTATGTTCTTAAATACTGAAAATAAAAAATAAATAAAAATAACAGACAGACAGACAGACAGACAGACGGACGGACGGACATAGATATATCGACTCAAAATCTAACCAGGACCTAGGAAATATATACTTTATATACCTTAAATGATTTTTTCGATATGTTGTATGCGGAATAATAAAATCAATATATCTTTTATATTTTTAATGGTGAGTATAAAAAATTTCCTAAAATCAGGGTGCGGAATATATCTTAAAAATACATCTACTTGGTCCGCACGTAACAATGATACAAAAAGTAACTTTCATTAAATAAATTCCACAAGTTTGCTTGTCTTTCTATATATCACTCTGTATAATATGTATCTGCCTTATATATATTTGTCTTTATATTTTTTCTAAAATCCATTTAATAGAATCATTAAAAATATTAAATATAAAAAATGGAAAATTTTAAAATAATTTCAACGGATTTTTGATTAAAAAAATTATGAGAATTTTCGCTGGAATTTTATAGATAAATTCTAAAAAATATTTATAAAACCATAAGAACTTTTTTCTATTATTAGCAACTTTATTCTTAAAATACAAAAATCAAAATATTTTATCGAACTCTGAAAAATAGTCTTTGATCTTATACTCCCTTATATGTAAGTATATGCGAACCCTGACTTGCTTGTTGTTTTAAGATGACTGTCATCACTTGTAACGGCAAATCAACTTGAATAACTTCATTAACTTGAGCTTCTTTAAGACTCTTATTGACTTAAAAGCTTTTGCTGTTATTTTTTTTTTTTTTTTGCCATTTTCTTTAACATTTCTTTTATTTTATTTTTTTACTTATTATTTTCTTTTCTCCCTCAATTAATTACATCTGTGTTTATATACATTTGTGCTTTTAGTTGAAGTTGATTTCTTTTTCTATGTGTGTTGTGTGCGCTTAATTCTTTTTTTGTTTTTTTCAAATACATTAAAGAACAAATTACGCTCATTAAATGTACATTAAAGACATTTGCAGGGAAACACTACACTTTACTACAAAACAAAGCTAAATAATAAAATACATCAATATTAAAGTGAAAAATAAATTACAAAAAAAAACAATTCAATGAAAATTTGTAACCACAAAAAAAAACAAAACTAATTACACTTACTACTCCCAGCCCTGCTGAAAAAAATCGCTGTTCCCCCTTTAAAAAAGCAAAATTTCTAAATGAGGCAAGAAAAAAGCAAATTATTTGCAACAATCAAGCCAACACAAAAATATTTTTGGCAAATACTACAAAAACAACAAAAAAAGTAAACGGCGGCAAAACATTAACATGCCACATAAAATACATGCATGCAACAGCAACAACTAATGCTGCTACAGAATGCATACTTTTCTTTTTTGACTTTATAAGAGTACGAGTAATTAACGACAGGCGGAATTCTGGCAAAAATAAAATACTTTTGGTACAAAAAAAAAATATATTGAGAAATGAGTATGAATGGATTTTTATTTTTGGCATTTTTTTTTATAATAAAGAAACAATGGAGAGCAAAACTAGTAAGAAAAAAATTAATAATATATTAAAAACAAAATTGCTAAAAAAGCAAGAATTCTATTTAAAGTCCTTGCCTTTGTTTTAACACCAACGGTTTCTCCCGCTATTTCCTAGAATATTTGGTAGAATTCTTTTTGGCTTAAACCATCAGATTTATATTTAATGAACCATAGATAATTGAAAATTCTTGCATTTGTATTATTTGCTATAAAAAAAAAATTATTAACAACTTCTCATTAAAACCACACACATTATATTGGCTGCAAAAAAATAAATAAATTTCTTTAAAGAAAAAATATTATTAACTCTGTCGATCTTTGGACAGTTGTAAAAAACATTTTTATTTTCATTTTTTAGTTTATTTTCCAAATAGAAATTCTATTTTTTTCCAAAATAAAAACACCATCATTATCATATTCAAACACTTGTAAAAGATGAAAAATATTTGGTGTTTCCGTGTTAGTAAATTTTTCCAAAAATATAAAAATAAAAAAATCAGCTGAAAGCTGTGTATGCACAAGTACTAAGTGGGTGGCTTTTATTCTTAATGTGGCGCCCCGTTTTTAGTAAAAGTAATGAGTGTTTCATTTTTAGCCGACAGCTTTATGTAGTAATAATGTTTTAGTTAATTTCTTTTTTCCTTTTCAAATAATTTGGTAGAAATTTGTTCAGTTCAATTATATTTTTAATATTTCTTCCAAAAAAAAAAAAAAAAAATATTTTTGATGGTTTTAACTTAAATTATTGCAATACTTTATGTAATTTGGGAAGGAAACCTTAGGATAAAATATTAAATTAAATCTTCCCTTTTAATAAAACAACGACTTAGTTACTAAACATCCTTGAAATACTTTTAAAATGCTTTAATATTTATAAAATACTTATTTTAAGATAAATCGAATTCCATTCCAAAACCATTGCTAATGAAAATTTTACTTTATAATACAAATGTTATATTATCTTAAAAACTACATTTTTCTAAATATTTCCTGTTTGCAATATTTTCGTAGAAGCTTTTATGTAGACCCGATTCAGTTCATTTAGAAATAAATTTAGAAATAAATTTTCCTAAACTTAAAGAAACTTACTGCTCAACTTAAGTTAATCTTAACATCAAATCAAATTTCTTTCAAAAGCTCTAAAAGCTTTCATTAAATATAATATTTTCTAAAAGCTTTTAATATCTACAACAATCTTTCTAATTTAATCATTTTGACATAAAACAAATTTCAAAATTAAAACTTTGAAAGCTTTCATTAAATATAATTTTTTCTAAAAGCTTTTAGAAACTACAACAATTTTTCTAATTTAATCATTTTAACATAAAACGAATTTTGAAATTAAAACTTTATAAGCTTCCACTAAATATAATATTTTTCTAAAAGCTTTTAATAGCTACAATAGTCTTTCTATTTTAATAATCTTAAAGTAAAACGAGTTTCAAAATTAAAACTTTGAAAGCTTTCATTAAATATAATATTTTCTAAAAGATTTTAATGTCTATAAAAATGTTTCTAGTTTAATTGTCTTAGCATAAAATATAATATAAAATGTTTCTAAAAGCTTTTAATAGCTTCAACAATCTTTCTAGTTGAATAACCTTAAAATGAAAGGAATTTTAAATGTATTACTTCAAAAGCTTTCATTAAATATCAAATTTTTCAAAAAGCTTTAAATTTTTATAACAGTCTTACTAGTCTAATATTTATTTAAACACAAAATGTCATTAAATTAAAATATTTATAGCCTTAAAGCTTTAAAAAATCTCACTTCACAGCTCTTAAGGTTAATTAGATTAAAGTTAATTCTGAAAATAAAACAAATACCTTTTTGAATAGTAATAAAAAGTCGGGAAAGTCAGTTCGAAAATTATCTTCAAAACCTCCAAATAAAGAAAATCCTAAGTGAAATAAAAACAAAAACTTTAAAGCTTTTGTAAAAATATAATTTCATATCTTCAGATACAAAAATTTACAAATTATAAAAATCTTAAATGCAAGTAAATCTGTAACATAATGTTAAAAGCTTTAAAAATATTTTTTTAAATTCCAAAAAAATAACTTTTTAGAAAAGGCAGCGCTAAAAAATCTATAAGTTGAATTCTTTTTTTATAAATTATAAGCTTTCTAATTTGAGAAATCTTTGGTTAAATAAAACACACACTTTTTAAAAAAACTGAGAATATGAACGCAAAGCTTTTGATATAAATTTTAAGCTTTCCTAATTTGAAAAGTCTTTTATATCGAATTTAAAGCTTTCGATATAAATTTTAAACTTTCCTAATTTGAGAAATCTTTGGTGAAATAAAAATAAAACAAAACATAACCACAAATAATCAAGAACATAAATTCAAAGATTTCGTTACTAACAGTAAACTATTCAGATTTGAGAAATATTATTTTAAAACAAACGTTTTGTTTTTTCCATATCATATTTGGAAAACATATTTTAAAAGTTTTTTTTTTTTTAATTCATACATTGAAACATTTGAAAATATTTTTCAATGAAATAAAATAATAAAAAGAAATTGCAAAAAAAAAAATTAAAAAAAAAAAAAATTGCACATGAACTTCTGATAAAATAACAATCAAAAAGCTTATTTCAAGATTAAATTTTTTAATTTTGTTTGCAAAAAAGAAGCTTTAAAATAAAAGTCGACTTTTGAGTTTAAAATCGACTTTACCGATTTGATTTAATGTCTTTCAAAAAAAATATAGTTTTGTACATTTTAAAAATCTTCAATGGAAGTTAATCTATACCATCTATCTTTTAAAAGCTTTTTAAAATGATTTCATTTCATATTTCAATATAAACTTTATAGAAAAGCTGAAAGAGTTTGTTTTTCAAATCATTTATATTTAAATTTAGTTAAAAGCTTCAAAAATTAATTCTTTATATTTAAAAGCTTTTAAGACAAATTATTCATGCTTTCGGTACCAATTTTAAGCTCTACAGATTTAAAAGGTCTTTAGCATAATAAAGGCCTTAACGTTAAAAAGCTTTTGTAGAAATATAATTTCATAAATTTTTATAAGAAAAAACTTTAAACTTTTATAAATTTAAAAATCATAAATGAATATAAATCTGTTCTATAATTTGAGAATCTCTTTTAAATGCCGTTAAACGTTTTTTTTAATAATAAAAAGCTTTGTATTATTATAATTTCATATTGTTAAACTCTTCAAAATTTTTAAATTCTTTAATGAAATTAAATTATTTTTATTTTAAATTTGTTGTAACACAAATTTTGAATAAAAGTTAAGGGTTTTTTTATATAAAGCCTCAATATTAAATGGTCTTGTTAAAAAGCTTTTAAAAAAAATATTGTTTTATTTTAAAATTGTTTCAATATAAACTTTAAAGAAAAGCTTGAGGTGTTAGTTTATGTAAAGAATGTAAAGAATAAAAGCTTTAAAAAAATATTTTTTTATTCTTCAAAATAAATAAGGGCTTTGGTTTAAACTTTCAAATTAATTGTTCAGTTTGGAGCTTTGATTTAAACGTAGATAACAAACAGTATTAAATATGTAATTAAAAATATACAAAGCTTTCAAAATCTTTTTTGTTAACATTTTTATATTTATTTTTTAAGTGAATTTCTTAATTTGGTTTAAGTCATATCACATTATTCGCTTGTTTCAAAGATAATTTTACAAAAATAAATTTAATTTATGGCACTATAAGCTTTTAAGCTTAAAGAACTAACAGAATTTATATAATTAAATCTTCTGAGACGGAATGTAAAAATTAATTTTTTCGTACAAACTTTTTATTAAATAAAAAAAACTTATTAACAAATTATATTTAAGCTTTCTATTGAAAAATAGAAAAGCTATAATGTTAAAGCGTTAATTTTTCTTTTTAAAATAAGTATAAAAGCTTTAGGGCCTAATTTTGTAAAACACTTTACATCACTATGAAAAATTTTTCATATAAATTACTTTTGTTTTATAAAAATTTTTATGGAAGAATTTTCATGGAATTTTTATGAGGTAAAGGGATTAACAAAATAAGGGTGTTAATAAAATCTTGCTTAATGTAAAAGGGAATACCTTCCCATTTCTCCATGTATCATTTTTAAATATGTATTTAATATTCCTTCATTTAGTAAATGTTTTTTTTTATCTAACTCCATTTAAACAACTTAGTTTCTAAAGCTTTTAGCTTTCAGTTTAGCCAGCAAAGGAATAAAAAACATTTCAAAGTGTTGGACCACATATATTTTTTGCTATTAGATATTCTTTTCCTTTTGCTGTTATTTGGTGTTTATCATCATGTTTTTCCTAATATTAACGTTGTTTTACAATTCTTTCTCTATTTTTAACAAACATTTTAGTAATTTTGTACAATGTTGCTCTAAAAGTATCTGTGTAAGTTCAATGAAGTTATGTTTTCTTTTTTTTATAATTTTTCGTATTTGCTTAGATTTTTCCTAGTATAATGCGTAAGTGTATTTATGTGTGTGTGTGTATGTGTATGTATGGATTTAAGTGAAGTGTTTAAAGTTAAAATATTTTTTGAAAAAGTCTTGTTCTTTTTTACAAAATTTCTGTTGTTCAGTCTCCTTCAAAGTGTTCATTCATGACCAGTCAGTCAGTCAGTCGTTGCAAATAAGTATATCTATACATACACTTGTATTTACAAGACTGTGTACAAATCTATTTTTTATTTACACATGTTCTTTTCTGTTGTTTTTTTTTTTTTTTCAGTTCTTTTTCAATTTGGCTTTTTGTAGCCTGCCTCAGTGAAAACGTCTGACTGCTTGGTTTTGGCTGGCTATTGAGCAAAAGTAGAAGGAAAAAAAAAAAGAAAACGAAAATCGTTGCTAAAATTGATTTTAAATTGCTTTGTAATTGATTTGCCAACACCAAATAATTTATGGCTTTTTTTCTGGACTCTGATGATGAGTTACAGTTTAAAGATAACTTTAGCTGAATATAACGCCAATAGATAAAGTAATTTTTAAAGTTGTTTGAAATTAAATGATTTTAAAGAATTTTTTTTTAATTTACTATTTGGCCTCTATAGAAAAAGTGAAGTATTATAAGATTTATGAGAAAAAATTTTTTTTTCAAAAATTGGTTGGGAAAAAAATATTTTTTATTAATAAGAAGAAACAAATGCCTAAATAGATTTAGTAAATTATATTTAAGGTCAAGTTCAATGATAAACTTTTTCTTATTTAGTAAAATTTTTATAAAAAAAATGGCTCAAAAGTGTCCCAAATTTTTTGACATTTAAAAAGTTGTTCAGTTAACTTAAAAAAATAACGATCTCAAAAAAACTATTTTCGATAATTTGATTAGTTTCAATATGAGTAAGGGAAGGGAATATATTTGAGACTTGCGACTAAGCAAAACTATTATCTGAAGTAACTTCAATTACTTACAATTTGGCTAAAGGAGGTCAAGTTTCTGTGGGATTTTAAGCCAAAATATAAACATTTTGTACAAGTATTTGGTATCATAGAATGGATATGGATTTTGATAATTCATCAAAAAAAAAAATGTAGTGGAATATAATTTAATCAAAAAATTTCTTGAAAAACTTAAACTTTAGCTTTTTTGTGTTTATTTTTAGAAATAAAATTACAATTTAAACTTTAATAAAATTTAAATGAATAGCAATAAAATGAATAGCAGAATATAAATAATAACCCCACTTTTATACACCAAAATAACCAAAATCACCATCCGTAAAAAAACATTAAAAAAAATTACTTATTTTTTTGAAATGGTCACTCTGACATTATAAAAAGCCTTCGCCAGAAAATAAGTTTTAGGTGTTCAGCATACATATATAGTTATGTGATTAAAATAATTTTAAGTTGATTCCAGTCTTGTGGTTTGAAAACTTAATAGAAGATTTTAAAAATAAATTTCAAATATATACAAAATTTGGTTAGGTCTTAGGGGCAGATTTTTGCCCTAAATTCCCCAAAATTTGCTGTAGACACTTCTGCAGTAAGATTTCTTTTGAAAACAATAAAAAAATTATAAAACCCAGAACAGAAAAAGAAAATTTATCAATAAATCTTGACACCTTTTATGAAAAAAGAATAATAATTATTATTCTAAACTGAATATCTTTTAAACTAAAAGA
Organism: Phormia regina; assembly: GCA_001735545.1. NCBI lineage: Eukaryota > Metazoa > Arthropoda > Insecta > Diptera > Calliphoridae > Phormia > Phormia regina. Next base: position 2,133 of record MINK01173928.1, on the reverse strand, counting down.
GATCCTACAGCTCGCAAAAAAAAGCCAAAAATCTTAAAAATGTTCTTTTTACATTTTCCACTATAAAATCCACATTTTTCCAAAGTCCCATAGATTTTGATTGAAAATGAAAATAAAGACTAAATTAAAAATTTTCTTGCAAAATGTGTCAAATTCGGAAGGGTGTGCAACTTGACCCTTTAAGCTATTGGTCTAGTTTTTTTATTTTAAAGTCATCTCTGTAAAGATACCTTTCAGAAAAGTATAAAATTATTATATATTGTTAAAAAGATTATTTTTTTCTAAGGATAAAAGAGTGAGATACTTTTTCGCCCAAAAAAATCGTAAATTTTGTAAACTTTTAAATTCCAAATCATTTATTTTTGAACTCGGATCTTTCATTGTTTCTGTATATTTTCTCAAACACACATTCATACATTGGCTATGAGAACAAATTATTTATGTTGTTATGGCTTTTTCACATCCACAATAGTAAAATATTTTTGAAATTTTCCCTGACTTTGTAAACTTTAAAGTGGCATAGTTTCGTTTCTGTAAATGATATTGATTTACATTTTTTTCTATATAACGAAGAAAAAGGGTGTAAATATTTTTTCGGCTAAAAAAAAACAGAAAAAGTCGGCTGTTTTGCAATTTTTCAAATTCAAAATCGTTTATTTTTGGATTTGAAAAAGATATCGACTTCAATTTTTTTCATTCAATAGGTAATTTTGTTCTTTAACTAAACTAAAAAAACTAACAAAATCGGTCAGAAATACTAGGATATATATGAAAAAAATTGGACCCAGAAGTAGCAAAATTATGATGCTTTTAAATTCAAACGCAAATAACTCGTAATTTATAAGAGATAAATAGGATGTGAAAGTATGTTTTTTATATGCCTACAATAATATATAAAAATATTTGAAATCGGACGAGAAACAAAAATTTGTTTGTCAGAGGTAGCTAAATTTGAGCCCTTTTAGTTCCGCCCCTGAGAGATTTATTGTGTCCCCCTTCCAAAATTAACATTGTACATTCCTCTACTATGCCTATACCAAATTTTATGAAAATCCAACGAGGCATTCAGGAGTTACACATGTAAACCACTGTGCAGCGGTTTAAAAGTAATACAATTAAAACAAGTGCGAATGTTATATTCGGCTCGGCCGAATTTATTTACTCACCATCAAGTTTTTCAAATTTTACATTATATGGAAGGTGGGCCGTAAAGTGGGCGGACCAAGCCCAAGTTTATATCGACCTTCAAATTACTTTAATTTGATAGATATCGACAGAAAACTATAAAATAATGATACAACAGACATCCTGTCTTTCTTATATTCAATCCATACTGGAGGTGGGCGGTAAAGTGAGAGGAACACACCCAAGTTTACATTGAACCTTGATTTATATGTTAAAAAATTTTCTTCACATTTAGCATTATATGGAAGGTGGCGGTAAAGTGGGCAGGCCACGCCATTCGAACTAACCGTACAAAATTTCATTATGGTATATGCTTTCGTTTAAGAGATATCAGCAAAAACAATGAAATGAAGCTACAATGAACACCCTGTGTTTCTAGTATTTTGCATATACGGGAGACGGGCGACAAAGTGGACGGACCACGCACATTTTTTTGTTGTCGAGATAATATTGGTCCTTGAAATATTTGTTGAAATTGCACTTTATATGTGAGGTGGGCGTAAAGTGGGCGGACCACGCCCATCTTTAGTTTCCAAATTTTGATTGACCCTCGAACTATGAGTACAAAATTTCGTTAATGTACATGCTGATTTCTAGGATATATCAGCAAAAAACTTTGAAATGAAGCTACAATGTACACCCTGTGTTTCTAGTACTTTGCCCACATAGCAGGTGGGCGGGTAAAGTGGGAGGACCATGGCAACTTTTTGTTTTTGAGGTTATATTTGCCTTTGAGCTATTTGTAAAAAAATTTTTTGGACTTTTCTCTTTATATTGGAGGTGGACGGGTAAATTGGGAGGACCACGCACATTTTTAGTTTCCGAGTAATTATTGACCTTCAAACTTTTGCTGGGTTTTTCGGAGATATCAGCAAAAAACTGATTTAGCAGCACAGGGTGCTTCTAATATTTTGCCCATAACTTTGTTGTATACGGATTTTGCTCATA
>MINK01173927.1:0-15158 GCA_001735545.1 Phormia regina | reverse complement strand
AAAATTTGCTTAGGTTTTGATAAGTGAACAAAATGATCGTAAAATTATAATATCAAGCTGAAACAGTTATTAAAAAGATGGGTATTTTGTCCTGTTTACAGTATTTTTAATTTGTTTTTTGTTGTATTTAAAATCTCTAAAAAAATATTGACAACTTTATGTTAAAAATACTTTTTTTTAAATTTTAAAATAAATTACCGTTATTTATTTAAACTTGTTAATCCTTTTGTTTGAGTTTAAAAAAACAACTTTTTCCAATTAAATATTCCAATTCAAAGAATTCTGCTTGCAATTACAGATGAAGAGTAGTAGATTTACAGCTAAATTTTTCTTGTTGTTGTTGTTGAAAACAGGAACACACTCAAAATACACTAAACACATACATAGACACATTGATAACACTGATAAGAAAATTTTATTATATATTTTTTTATTATGCTAAAACAATTGCTAAACAATACATTTATAGAATGATTTTTTTTTTATATTTTTATTCTTTTATTTATTTCTATATAAATTTTATAAAATTATTTTTGTTTTACTAAAGAATTGATGATTTATATTTATGGTGTTTCAATTTATTTATAATAATTTTAATTTAATTCTTTAATGAGAACCTGGGGAATTTTTGCTTAATTTATTGTGTGGCCTTTTTGTTAAATTAATTTATGTTATAATTTTTGTATGATTTTCTTTTAATATTATTTTAATAATTATTTGGTATTTCTTCTATAAATTTTTCCAAAAATTAGAGGCTTTAATTTTATTTTTATTCTTATTTATATTTTTTAATTATTATTCTTTAAATTTGGGTTTCAATGATTAATTTCAGTTTTATGATTTATATATTAATTTCCTTTTTTTAATAATTTTTGTTAATCTTTTTTCTCATTTCTAGACAAATATTTGTGTTTAATATTTTTATCTTCTTGTTTTAAATTTTTTTATTTAATTATTTTTTTATTTGTTTTTATTTTATTTAAATATTATTTTTTCCTTTTTTAGATTTTGGCAAATATTTATAATTCCTTGGAAACCATTCCTTTTTTTTAATTACATATACAAAGATATTTAATTTATTTTGTTAAATTTATTTATTTTTTTTTAAATTTATTTAAGAGTCAGAGTTAGCAAAGTCTGTGCATTTGAAAGCTTTTAAGGTTTGTTTGGGTTTGGTTTTCATTAAAATTTTTTTATTTTATTTTATTTACTTTTGTTTTACTTTAATTATACATTTTTTTCCATTCAACAGTTGTTGTTTGTTTGTTTATTTTTCTTTGAAATTTTATGCAAAAAATATGATAAGAACTTTTCCATTTATTCCTTTAATTATAAATACAAATGTAAACACAACATTTGAAATATATTCCTCACATTTTTATTCCTTTCTATCTTTATATTTAAGGATTTTGCATGTGTATGTTAATAATAACAACAACAATAACAATCGTAATAATAACAATTATAATAATGATTATAACAACAATTAACAAATAACCATGAATTAACAATGAAAAGGAAAAAGGAAACTCATGAAATATCTACACAAAAACACTCAGACACAATAACTTTATTTATACTTTTGTTGTTTTTTTATTTTTTTATTTTCTTAATTTTTATATTTTGTTAAGTGAATTGTTAAAAATTCTGTTATTTTTTTTAGAAAAAGTTTAGCTTTTAGCAACAAACAATAAAGCGGAAATACATTGTTAAATTTCTATTTCCGTTAACACACGTTGTTACCTCTCTTAACTACACAAAACCAAACCCAAATCTCCCATAAAGTAGTCTACTTTTAGGGATACTGTTAAATGCGTGCTGTCCCAAAAGGATGTCTGTATGAGTACTAGTGTGTGTGTGTTTGTATGTGAAGGTGAGTGTGTCCTTAAACAAAATGATTTGTAGGAGAAGACAATAGAGGTTGGCAGGAAAAAAATTTATATTTTATTTTTATTTTTTATAAACTGAGGTTACAGTAGTTTTGTTTTTGTTAACGTGGTTGTTATTGCTGGTGTTGGTGTAAAAAGAATAATGACGTTGCTGGTGTTTTCTTTTTTTTTATATAAAGAGCTACTTTTTTATTTTTATTTTGTTGTTATAAATGGTTGACAATGTAAATACAAATAATACACATACACACGCATATACTATATAAAAAAATAAACTTGTAAACACTTATAAACACACACATAAACACTTTTGTAAACTGATAACAGAATATATATTTTTTTTCTTTTTTATTTTGTTTTTGTTTCGTTTTAATGTAAATAATTTCGATAAACTTTACCCACAAAAAAACACTACAAAAAAAGCGGCACTAACACATATTAGTAATTGCGGTTAACGGTGTAAATATCTAACGATTACAATGATTAAATCACACGTTAAAGTTAAGCAAAGCGGAAATGGTTTTAGAGATACAAGTTAATGGTCTTAAATAGTTTAACAGCTTATAAAAAAAAACAAACTTAAAGCAGCAACATAAATTTATAAAAAAATTTAAATTTTATTTTTGCACAAAATTTATTTCATTATTTTCGTCAAAAAATTTATTTCAATTATAATTTATTAATTTCATTATATATATATCCTTTAAATTTAAAACCAACAAAAAAAATATCTTTCAACTTAAATACGTGTATAGAGAGAATTTTTAAGATTTTTTATAATTTGTAGAAAAAAAATCAACGTAAAAAATAAGCGAAATTTATTTTCTTGTTTGAGCATGTCAACACGCGCCAAAATGTTGTTTGCGACTAAAATGAAAATCATACGGCCAGTAATACAAAAAAAAGACCTAACCTACGCATACATACACACATAGATTATGTTTTTGTAAAAGCTTATTTTCCTTTCTTTTTTTTTTTTGCCATTGTTGTAGTAAAGTTAACAATGACATTCACTACTACAAGGATAAATTGTTAAACATTATCATTGAGAAAATTCTTAAGAAAAGCTTTATTTGGTATAAACAACAACAAGTATTTAGCAAAGCTTTTTAAAATAAAAACAAATCATTAACTAACACTATTACAAAAATAAAATAAAAAGTAAACAAAATCCTATATATAAATAACTAAAGCTTTCTCACTTAACAGATGTTTAATTTAGCGGTATTTTCTTTTAATCTAAAGGACATGTTCTTTAAATCAACCACCTTTTTAAAAGCTTTTAATACAGTATGTATACTAAAATACATGAATGAAATATGTATGTGTGTATTTATTGTTTAAAAGAAAAGCTAATAAACTTAAAAAGCTGTTTATATACTTAAAGTTCCCTATACCTGTGCTATTTTGCCATTTTGTGCTTACCTATAAAGCTTCAATAAAAAAAGAGTAATATTATGTAGCTGTTAATAATATAAAAAGAGCAATATAAGAGTTTTTTGAAATAAATACTTAAGAGTAAAAGCTTAAAATTTAAAGGATTTCTGCAAAGTAAAGCTTAAATATAACCCAGCAAATATTTGTTTTAAGTAAAAAAAATAATAAAAGTTAATTAAAAAGCTTAAAGCTTGTCTACAGGCATTATTTTATAAAAACCGTTAAAAGTGAAGGAATTATAAAAAAATGCCAATAATTTTTAAAATTTTTGGCTGTGAGCGAACACAATAAGAAATCTTTTCACTAAAATTTAATAAATGAATATCTCATATGAATTTATATTAAGCTGCAAAATTAGCTTAACAAATGAACAATAAAATAAGACAATAACCCTACTATTATACTGACTTCTTAAATTATTTAATAAAACATTCAAGTAAAAATAAAATTTAAGTTTGATTTATTATATTGTATTTTAGAAACTATAGAAAGCGGTTTGGAAAATAACTTTTTAGATAAAATAGTTCTGCGATCCTTAACATGCTAAAATTAGTTTTAAATCCAAATTTTATTCAATACAACAACCATTATATCCTCTCTACCTGACACAGTATTTGTTAGTATATAAACTTATACTTTCATTTAATTATGCCGATTAACCGAATAAATTGTTACTCGAAATTCTTGATTTTAATTTAATCGAACAATTGTATTAATTTAATTGTCGATTAATCAAACAAATAATATTCGAGTGAATACTCTAGTTCGTATATAATGTATCTGTACGAAGTCAGAATTACCGCAGAAAATTGCTATGTGTGAACCTCGAGTTTTAAACCATATGCTGGCTTTGAATTAAGTTCCTCTTATCTTGCCTATATACCCATTAGATATGCACTGAAAAAAGTAGTTTTAATAGATGCAGTACATTAAATGAAATTCATTAAGTTTTGCAAAGAATTTATTAAATTAATGTACAAAAGCATGGTTTCAATGGAAAAATTAATTTAAATTAAATGAAAAAATAAGGTTATTATGAATATTACATTGAAATAAGTCATTAAATTTATTTTTTAATAAAATAAGTAGATTAGTTATTTGATTTAATGTATTAGTACAATGTTTTCTTTGGAACAAAATATGAGTTCCGGAATTATTTATTCTGTTTAATGAACGCGTTCATTGATTCAAAATTTTATCAATAAACTTTTACACCGATGTCTAATATCAATGTATGGAAATACATAGTTTTAATGAACCTGTACATACCTGTACATTTAATTGTATTTATGTACCTTTTTGGTTCAATGTACTTTTTATTAGTTTCAAAAGAAACTCGAAATGGCGAAAATGTCCCAATCTTTGGTTAAGGTCTCCAATGGTTGGCAAGAGAATCATTTGATTATATGTGATGTTTTTTTATTTAATTTTTTTGTACTATTATTTTTATAGTACTTATTTATTGTGTTCCAAAAATTAAGAAAGTTATGTTGGAATTGAGAATTTTTAAATAATTTTACACAAATAATTATTATATTGGAAACTTAACTGAATGTGATTCCGATGATTGTCGGTTCCCCCTATACCATAACTTACATTTATGGCTCGTCTCTAGAAACATTTTTATAAATTAAAATTTGAAACCGATACAAAATGATATAGTTATCATATCTCTCGACTTCACCGAATATTTAGCTTTATTTTGTTATTTATCGTTTCTAATAAAACATCTAATAAGTCCAATACGGTAATATATAAGGAGTGCGATCGAAAAAATCTTAACATATATCCAACATCTATTTTTTTACTTTGCTTTGCTTTGTTTTGCGTCTTTACTCTGAATAATTTAGAGTATTCAATGCTCTTGGTACGAAAACTATGTAATTGTTTTGTTATCATGCCAAATTGGGAAAAAAATCTGTAGACCCATTGTGCTTTCTTGTAAAAGAAAAAAATATTTATTTAAGAACTTTTTATTGTATTTACGGTATTTATTGAATTTTTAGAAAGTTGTTTAATAATCTTTAGCATGTACATAATTTTCGTCGCTCAATTTGATCTGACTCACAACAAATTCAATTTCATGGTTGTCATTAAAAATAATAACTGACATACTTTTCAAAGCTAACTGGATAAAAAAAATAAATAATGCTTGTGTTAAGATTTTTTCAATCGCACTCCTTATTATACCTTATACCTTATACATAGTCCTATATTCAGTACTCTGAATTAGTTATATTCAATAAAATTTATCTTGTTAAATTCTTTATTTTTTAAACAAATCTAAAATTATTTTAAGAAACATTCATAATATTTCATTAATCATTAAAAAACCATTGACAAAAAACCCCCAGGATCAGAATATTTCATATACAAATACATATATAATATTAAATATAAATTATTTAACTAAATACCTAACATACATATAAATATCAAATTATTGTCAATAGCATCACATGAAAAGCCCTCTGGACATAAAAACATATAAAATGACTAACAGATCTGATGTTATTTCTAAGAAAACTCTTTAATAATAAACGGAATTTAACCAAAATTTGATAAACCGTTTAGGGTAAAAAATAAAAAAAAAGAATCCTTTAAAATTGAAAAGGATTAGGCTATATAAAGTTATGGCTTAAGTAAACCTACAAAAATATTTTACATTGATTTTATTTTTTTTTTTTTGTGCAACTAAAGTAACAAAAACGAAATAATAAAGTTTGTATAAAAATTTATCACATATTTATCTGCGTTTTTTTCCTCTTCTACTCTCCTTATTTTTATAACTTAAATGTTAAAACGTTTACTTAACATTTTAGTGTTGACTATCCAATGGGCAAATGAAAACATAAATGAATGATATTTTATGATATGACACTTTTACATGACTTTAAGTCATGCGACAACAAAAACAACAAATCAACGCAAACAACCACAAACAGAATAAATAGTAAAACAAAAATAAAATCCTAGAAAATCTGCGTAGAACTCTATAAAAGACTATGTTGTCTTGTTAAAAGGAATATAAAACAGAATGAATAAATAAAAATTCTAGAGAAATAACAGCAAACTGTTAAACAGGGAATCAAATTAAAGCACAACAACGTCTTTCTTTTTTTTCCTCTTTTTTTTTTTAATTTTTTCCTTTTAGACGCCTAAAGATACTTTACGGAACAACCGACTATTTGCCATAAACTTAAAAGAAGAAAACGTAGTAAAAGCAACAAAGAAAAAAACCTAGTAAACTAAATTAATTCTAGGCACAACACCATCATCTCATCATAAATGAGAAACCCAACCACAATATAACTTCAACAAGAGTAAATTAAAATGTATGAATGAAATGAAATGAATTGGATTGAATTGAAGAAGAATATGGAATGTTTTCATGCAATGAAAATAGTTCCTGCCAAATATATGTCTACAAGTTAAAAACGCACACAGAGTCAGTTAAATTTTATTGTATGAGTATTATTAGAGGACTACAATAATACAATAAACAGCCACAAAGTATGCAGCACAATATATTAAATTGTGCAAAAAATATAAAATAAAATAAAATTTTGAATTGCCAGAAGCTTGAAATTCTTAGACATTGCAAAGAGTTTAACAATGAAGAACATTGCACGTGCTGATAGAAAATAATTCGATGACTTTATGAATCAAAGAATAAAAGTTGAATAATCATAATATAAAGGATAAAACAATTTTTTGATAAACATAGATGAAAGCTCTTATTTGTATAAAAAGGGGAAGAGAGCTAAGATAACACAAGGGAAGAAAAAAAGGTCCGCATTTTGAAAGGAATTCCAAACACATTGGTAGAAAAGTAGCCCGGTTAGCTCAGTGTTTCGACTTTTTGGTGCAAAAACTAAAAGCTAATGCGGAGTTGAAAACAAATAAAATCCTAAAAAGGCAAGAAAATTTAAACTAAATTAAATGTCATACAAAAAGTATCTAGGTCAAAATTTTTCTGTTGCTAATATACAAATTTTGGCCTAGAATCTGCAAAAATTCTGCCAGTATTTGCGTTTCGTCGTCCATTATCGAGAAAATATCGAAGAAAATCGAAAAAATATTGAGAAGAGTAGTTGCGACGAAACAATAATTTCTTGCAGTTGGCTCTATACGAACCGAAATATACCTCAAAAAATGTTTGCAAAAAAAGGCTTCTTTCTTTCCTAAGAGAGCACAGGGTTGGGTTAATTTAAACTGGCAACAGACCTAAGTTTAGATCACTTGGCTTCAAAGGACTTCAACCTGAATGGATTGATTCTATGGTACGTGTTATTACAGGCCAATGTGCATAATTCTTTGTAGGCCAAAAATTCAATGCCTCTGGTCCCCATAAATTGCGAAAAAGATGCTCTGTACTATCTTCTTGCTTTTCGTTATTACAGCTTCTACAACAGTCATAGTAATGGGGTCCTAGCCTAAACTCATTAACAATAAGATCAGAGCACATCGCATTTAGAAGACATCACAAAATGGACCACAAAATCCACATGCGAAGAGACCAGAAAAGTATAGTTCTTCATGTAAGATCAGTGCACATCGTAATTAGTAAATCGGCTAAGAAGTCTTCTGAGAAACATTATCGGTGTTATTAGATGTCACTGCTTTGCCATATTTTTCTGATCTTTGGATTTTATGATCCATTTCTCTATAGACTTTCAATCACCTCAAGAGACATCCGGCATTTACGGACAATCTTTAATGTGGCATGCACACCCAACAGACAGCTTATGACCTCTTTGCTATCAGTAAAAATTCAAATGTCTTGGTATTTCCCTATGCTGAATCCTTTTAAAACAGGTTTGATGATCATTGTCTCGGGCTGAATGATGTAACAGCGACTAAGTAGAGTGTGAGACAATTTTAAGTCTGGCTGTTCAGCGAAGATGCCAATACACACCCTATCCACTGATTTTAAATCATTCATGAAAATTTGAATCAGCGGTGTTAAATAATCAATTATTTCCGTTATATATCACCGAGAATATTTGAATGACCAAACCTTGATACTTTCATGCTCCATTTGCACAAAGTTTTATCGCAGTTTGTGCAGCAATTTTCTTGACTGTGATATCCGGAGATAACCAATTCAGCACAGTGAATAGTGTCTTACATGGGGTTGATAAAGTGCAACGGGTGCATGATAGAGATCACCCTCATTAGAGGCTAAAACCTTTGTCAATATCATCAGAAATTCATTAAGAATTTAACAAAAATGAAATACGAAAAAAAAAAATAGTTTAGGGTTACGAAAAAAGAATCCTTTAAAAAAAATCATGCATAGTATTCGCCGTTGGTGATATGAAACAGGTGACAAATGTGCTACAAATTAAGGTGGAAACCTGCCATGATCACCTTATCCCACGGTGGTCTTAGCACCGGTTGGAGTATAATGCGCCTACCAACGCCCCCATATGATGTTACACATACAGGTTGCAACTAATTATCCACTTCTTGGCTGCATTATTTCACCTCGCTTAGGTGTGAAGCTACCTAGAAACTCCTGTCACACTTGTGACTGTGTTACCGTTATGCAAAGACAACAGACAACACGAATGAAACCATAACCTTCTATCAAGACCTCACCAACAACCGGCTAAAAATCAAAAACCACTACAAGTAGCACCTACTTTTAAGTCCTAGCTTAGACTTTCAAGCTTGCACTCTACACTTTCAATCCTAAGAATATGAATTTTTTTTACATGGAATTTGACACTTTAGCAGATAAGAAGATCATCAGTTTTAATTCAGCTAGGTCTCCCATTTTCCCCTATTACATATATACAGATATTGTTAATGAATTTTATAAAACAAGAGCTCAAACACTCATACACATGTTAAAGGGTAAACTGTTAAATAACTTCTAATTCTCAATACTAAAACCTTCAACTTGTAGCCCTTAAACCTTGAGAAAATTAAGCCTGGATTAAACAAATATGTAAAAAATGTTTACCTAAGCTTTACAATTGGAATAACTCTATTCTTTTACAACAAAAAAAATCATCTTCTACATTTTAAACTGCCTTAAAACAACAACAAAATAAAAAAAATATAATGAAAATGTAAATGAACTTAATCCTTCTAAAGCCGCAAATACAGATACACGCAAAACCCAAAAAAAAAAAGGAAAAAAAACAGCAAAAAAATAAAACAATATTTGCAGTAAAATACCTCCACTTAAAAAAAAGGAACCTTAATGGAAACGAGCCCAATAACAACATGTAACAAAACAAACAAAAACACATTGAAATTCTAACAACGACAACAATTTCATTTTGGCAGCCACCATTACATGAGTAGAATACAATGATACACAAACAACAAGACAAAAAAAACAGAAGAAATATTTAATCTTTTTGGCTGTACGATGACGATGGACGGCGACTTAATTGATATAAATGCCGTAACGTACATACGTACGCAAACAGCAACAACAAAACAAAATTCAAGGCATAAGACTATAACAGCCAAGAGAGCCTAGAGTTAATATGCAGGATATAAAAGGATACTTCGAGGTTGATATAGCGATGCATCAAATAAATTGTTGCTTTGTCTTTTATAACATTTGGCTTAGAATAACTAAAACTTACCTCTATAGTGATGTGATGACCACGGGAGCGGAAATTATCATCAGTGTTACGAAGGTTCTTCGAATCAATTTGTACGTTTGTCTGCATTTTGAAATGATGGAATTTTTATTGGCACAAAACAGCTGCTTTCGAAGAGATTTAAAGGTGATGAGGTCGTTTATTTTTTAACACTTTCTTTTCTTGTTAAGGAAGATTATTTTAACACAAAATTCATTCAAAAATTCATTTGTTTTTGTTTTGGTGAATTTTAGAATCAAAACACTTTTCTAACACTTTTAAATCCTTTTTTTTAGGATGCTTCTTGCTTAAGCAGTTAGTTTAACTTTAGACAGTTTTAATTTAGTTAAAAAAAAGGAATTTATTATTTACTAACTTTTTCTGGTTATTTATACTTTCTTTTGCCTTAATTTTTCAATTGTATTTTATTTGTATTTTTTTAATCAGTTGAAAGTTTTATTTAATATTTTTTTGTACAGAATTGTTTCTTTTATTTGTCACAAAACATTGAGCAACAAAATACTAACACAAACGTTATTTTTTGTCTGGTCTTTTTTTTATTTTTTAACTTTGTTCTTTAAAATTATTATATTTTTTTCTTACCGTGGCACTATGTAATAAAAAGGATTTGTAGTTTATTTTTCTTGGTTTTCTTTATTATTTTCTTATTTTTCTTTTCTTATTCACTTTGTGGTTGAGCATAAATTGTTATGACTTTATTGAAGCAATTCCTTCTTCCTTTTTCTGCTTCTGCTCCTGCTCGCTTCTGTTTATTTGCCAGTAAATTTGTCTTTACAACAAAACATCTATCGCCTGCAAAGAAACATTAAAGGAATAAGATAAAGTAAAATTAAACAGAAAATGCATTACAGAGATTGTTTTCTTTTTTTCGCTTTAGCGGCAATTTGAAATCTTTAAAGAAAAAGTAGCTACACAGTGTGTATAAAACAAAATTAAATAAAACTTTTTCCATTACATTTGTTATTAAATCTTAATTTCTTATGCGTCATTTTTTTCTTCGTCTTTTTTTTTCTGGTGCCTAAATAACCTTAAGCATTTTGAACTACTGCCACATCCTTAAAACAAATTTGTTGCCTTTGGCTATTGGTTGTGTATGTTTTTGGATTTGAAAAGTTAAATGTTAATTTTATGGAAATTTAAATGAGTGGAAAAAAAAGTTAGCTATGGAAATGTTTTTAGTTATGAGAAGTTATTGACCAATTTGGCTAAAAGTCTTAATGGGAATTTAAGTAATTGAAATTGTATGTGTGTGTATGTGGGAAGAGCTATTAAGAAAGCCAATAAAAGTATTTCTTTTGATAATTAAATTCAAATTCTTTAATTTACTTAAACCAGTACTCATTTTGTGTTAGAAAAAAGGCACACACATAAATAAGTTTAAAACTGATTTATATGATCTTCTAAGGTTTAGGAAAAGTAATTTGCTCATTGTGAAAGGCAGTAAGAAGTGAGATCGAAAAAAAATCTTAACACACATTTTGACTCATAACTTTTTTCGGAATCAATATTCAAACATTTTTTTTTTTTTGGTCTAGTTATCTTGGAAAAATACTTCAGTTATTNNNATAATTGGCCACAGAATTAAATGTCGTCCGTAAAACCGTTTCTAATGTTATTAAGCAGTATCAGGAGAATTTGACAATTGATGTGAAACCTAGTTCGCTAAGAAAGAAGGACCACATGATATTGGGAAGGCCAGGCATTTGTAAGCATATTGAAAGTAACTCCAAACACATGTGTTAGAAAATCAGCTCAGTTTTCTCAATGCTTCGACTATTTAGTGCGAAAATTTAAAGCTAATGGGAAAGTTGATAACATATAAGTTCAAAAAATTCCAAACTGGAATTCTGCAAAATTACAAGCCAAAAATAGGACTCGGAATTTGAAATCAAATTTTATACAAAAATACTCAAGCTATAAAATTGATGAAGAAACGTAGGTGCTGGCAGAATCTTCGTTCGAACCAATGCTGGAGATAAGTTTAGGACCCAAAAGCAGCAAAAATTTCTTACAAAATTCATGGTATGACAAGCTTTTAGCAGTTGCGGCAAAACAGGAATGTCATTAAATACATCTATAAATACCAAAATATGCATAAAGAAATATTTGCAAAAATACTTCTTCTTTTCTTAGGAAAGCACTACGTATCCAAATATTTTTGGACCCATTTGGTATTATGTCGCTAAGGTAAGAAATGTCCATAACTTAGACCAGTGGAGAGATACTGAGCTCTTTTGAAAAGTGAATTTAAGAGCACAAAAAAGGTGTCTAAAACTACCGAAGATTATAACAGAAAATGTGCACACTGCTCCAAAAAAAGTGGCTGAAGCAACTATCAAATCTCCAAAGAAAGGGTTTTCAAAAATGGTCCACAATTTTATGGTTAGAACCATAAAAATTATATATTCATCAGTGCCTATAATAATGCATATTATTATTAAAATTGGATGAGAAACAATAATTTCGCAAGCTCCTTAAGCTCCTTCCCTGAGGGCTGTGTTCCTTTGCCCTTCCAAACATAACATTTTACGCTCCTCTGCTATACATATACCAAACTTCGTGCAAATCCAACCAGTCGTTCAGAAGTTACAGATTTATTTCTAAAAAATTTCAGTTCTAACCCACTGTGTAGTGCAACTTATTCCCTCGAGTAAAGAGAACCGGTTCAAAACTAGTCGTGAAGTGGCAGGTTCTCAAGGCTAACAAACGGTTCCAGTTGCGGAACTTTATATGAGAAGAATCTGTCACTTTTACATGGGGTTGTCATTGGAGGTGGCTAATTAGCCCCGCAAGATAGGTCACAGTACTGCTCCTAGAGGACATGTTCAGTGTCGTTTAATATAATAAAAATTTGATAAAAATTCAGCACGTTTTTAACATCTTTTTATTATTCTTATTTTTATTAAATTTATGTTTTAATTTTCCTTAATATCAATGGCGCGACCCCGAATCAAACCCGTGCTCATCTAACGTATGTTGTTCTGTAGTCCAAAACTCAGCCACTGCTTGCTACTTCTCGCGAGTAGCTAATTGCGAACTTAACAAGCACAGGCGCGGTTCTAGCTCAAGCTTTTGGGGGAGGAAAATATAATGATATTCACAACTATTTCTTTTAAATGAATGATTTAGTACAAATTTTACATTAAGATTTTTCATTTTGGAGAGGGAAATTTCCCTTTTTCCCTGCCCGTGGATAAATAGACTCTCAACAGTTAAATAGTAAGTGTGTTTGTGTCAACTGGTTCTGAATTGGAACTTTGGTGACAAGTTAGGTGTCAATTGGTTCTCAACTGGTACTGAGGAACCGGTTCATTAACATAATTGGCACAAATTTTCCCCAGGGATATATTTTTCCATTCTATGCTATTATAATCCACCACAATTAATTACTAATTACTTTTATAATCCATATTAGTTGAAATAGTAATGAAGAGCTGATTTATAAAAGAAGGAAACAAGAAACCACTTTATGTTTTATAAGGAATAAAAAGCGGAATAAGTACCTTTCTTGATAACCTAGATAACATATAATCCACTTGAAATATATACTTGAACATTCTTTAAAAGCGTTTGCAATTACATACATACAATATATAAACCTAATTTCTATTTTAAGTCATAAAATTTCTGTACACGAAATATTACTCTCCAGCAACATAGGAAAATGGTACAAACATACATGTAATACATATATATTTATATGTATTCACTACATTCAAAAATTTCATTTAAAATTTAAAACAAAATAAAAGCAAAAAGGGTTACATACAACAAAGAAAAAAAGGATTTAAAAGCCTACTTAAAAATGCATGGACACGCGTATTTTCATAAACAGAAAAATTGTCTCTGCTCAACAAAGCGGCGACAACCATCTCTAGCATATGCTAAAGCAAAAAAAAAACAACATCCTTTTTCGGCTGAATTTTGTTCACTTTTATTAAAGCTGTTAATTAAATAACCAACATATGTATGTGTTTGTTAATAAACAGCATAAAAATTGCAAAACGTGAGTCAGTATGTGAATATAATTTCAATTGAAAACGAAAAAAACAGTACACAGGATTATTGTAAATACCTAAATTCAAAAGCAAATACTACTAAATCCCTAATAATGTTATAAATTCTCAATAAAATCATATAGCAAATACAATAGATTATATTGAATTATATAAACAATTTAAATTAAATAATAAATTAATTGTTTAATTTACATGTATTTTGCAAGTATTTACATATGTAATTTATGTTTTATTTAATATAATAACAATTATTATAAATTACATGAGAAGATTACATATATATATTGTTAATTATTAATAAATACTTTAAACATATCTAAATATATTAAAACATTTAATATAGAAATCAAATTAAATAATTACAGAAAATTGAAACAATTTTATTTGTATATGTGTAGGTGTATTCCACTGAATACAAAGACAGAGAGAATTGAAGAAAGAAACACTATCAATTACAAAGAAAATTTTAATAATCTGTTTCTTTCTGCAATCCATTTCATAATGTCAAACATACAGCTTCTGATGTCAATCAAAAAAATTGTAACTTTTGCCACTACCAGGAGATGATGATGATGATGATGATAAACACATACTTATGTATATGTATGTATGTGTAAAGACATATTACAATCTATGGAATTGCCTTAAGAAGATTGAAAGTTCACGTGATACATGAAACTTTGCATGACCGTAATAAATTGAACAAACAAAACACACTCACACTAACATTCTCATTTTAACTAATCTATATAGTATATGTACACAAAACTCATATACATACACACAATTTGATAAAATTTCCTTAGATAGAGTTATTAACAACAAAGCAAGGATACTTGTACCTTAATTAGTAAGGATAAAAATAACAAACACACACACATACCCTAAGATTGTCGTAGTAGCTTAAGATGCTTAAAAGAGCTTAATTCAAAATATTGCAGATGGATAATAAAGATATTAAAGCGATGAGAATAGGGTTACAAACACATAGACATACAAAACTTTTTAATTTAAATGACAATTTATTTCAAAAAGTAAGAAGGATTAATAACGAATTTAAATCCAGAAAAAAACACTTTTTTAACGATTTTTAGTATGAAATATGAGTGATCCCAAAATAAAGCCCGTTTGCCAAATAAACGCTTATTTAGCGAGATATTAACGATTAAAGATATTTTTATGATTTT
>MINK01173926.1:206-16970 GCA_001735545.1 Phormia regina | reverse complement strand
AATTATTGAGTTTAAGAATTTTATTACTGAATTTGAAATTTTGTTTTTTCTGTGAATGCATGTTTTTAGTGAGACACCGAAAATCAATATTGACCATTTATTTTTGCGAATTAGCTGATTTGTAACAAAATCGCATGGATTTTTTGTTGCATATTTTGAAAAAAGTGCATAATTTTGCATATTTTCATTTAAATAAATATTTTGATATTTATGTATTTTTTAAATTTTTATACCCTAAACCACCATAGGTGGTTGGAGTTGTATGCACCCACCTTGAAGTATACCAATCGACTGAGGGGCACTTTCTAAATCGANCAAATACTTTTATCAGTATTCGGGTGTCTATCGCATTTGTTTTCGTTGATACATAAACACTAAAATTACATTTTATGTACGAAATTATAATCATTTTAATTTTTTTCTAAATGGATCTTTATGGAGTTGGATTTAGATTTAAAAACAAACCCAAACCTAAAAAAAACTATGTATGGATCCCCTCTTTTAAACTTAAAATTTCACCTTTGGTTGTTATGCTGTGAGAAATTTTATGTAAATAATTATACGCTTTGTTATCCATTCCAATCTAGCCACTGTGCATTGTACTTTTGAACAGTTTAATGACGTCGAAATCTAGTTAAATTTACCAAATTAATTCAAAATAATTTATAAAAGCTACTTAATTTTGTTTTATGCAGTATTTTTTTCGTAATTAAATCGAAAAATCAAAATAAAAGACATTTTCGTAAAAGAATTTTTTGAAAATTCCCACATTATAACTGATTAATGGTTGGACTCCTAATAACTAAAATGAAAACCCAAAAATAATCTTCTTTAAATAAAGTATTTAATACGTAATCTAAAATTCAATAACAATACTTAAAAATATTTTGCCACTAAAAGTTATATCTACATTTATCCCTACTACTTATGTATGTCTCAGATTCGGTGACGTCTCTCTAGTATCTATGTATGTATGTATGTATGTAGTATGAGTATGTATGATAGTATGTATGTTGTCATGTATGTAATGTATGTATGTATGAGTTAAGTAAGTAAATTAATTCAAATACTATTTTTAATTTACATTATAATGTCACTATCAACATAGTCTTAAACGACCCCTATGAATGTTTTACATTCATAAAAATAATAAAATAAAAAATAAATAAAAGTAATTCCCAAGCAAATTAATTCTTCTCTTTTGCGATTAGATTATTTTCGGTAGCAAAATTAAGAAACATTTTGATTTAGTTTGTAAGTAGTTGTTTTTATGTTGTATTGTAATTTTTGGCCAAGTCACACGTTCAAAAGAGATAGTTTCGAATGATAAAGATTCTTTTGTTGTAAGATAATTTGATTAAATACATTAACCTACAATAAGGTAATAGTATACAATTGATTTCAATAATCTTTTTGACGTATTTAATTGATAATATTATGTGTCAAGTGTTTGTTATGAGTGGAGAGTTTTCCATTGTTTTTTTTTATGATTTTGTTTATGGGGTTCAGTAGTAGACTAGTAGTATATATTATCAATTATTATGTTGCCACAGTGGTACTAAATCATTTCTTTTTTTTAAATAATGCTGGTAACTAGGGATATTTTTAATGATATCTAAATAAAATTTCAGCATGATTAGAAATGAGGATATAAGAAGTAGACTTGGAGAGAAGAGATCTCTAGCGCTTATGGAGGTTATACTGAAAAAAGTTTTTAATGATAAGAATAATATTCATTAACTTTTTTTCCAAGAATTTTATTAAATTAATGTAAAATTCATAGCTCCAAAGAAAAGATTCATTAAAATCAATGAAAAAATGAACTTCATTACCGAACATTACATTGAACTAATATTTAAATTAATTTCTAATAATTTAAGTTAAGTTAGTTAATGAATTAAATTTACGTACATTGAATTCGTTTTATTTAATGTAGTAATCATTGTTTTATAGAAATTAAAGAAGAAGCATACACAATGAAAAAAATTATTGAATCAATGATATTTCATTAAGATATGTTAGAATACATGCGTGGAAATGAAGCTAAAGTGAAATGTTGGATATGACGTGAAAAAGAAAACAAAACAGTTTGTTTTTTATTTCTTGATGAGAAATGAGCGTTTTAAACAAAAGAATTCATGTTTTTGTTTAAGAATGAAACATTTTTTAAAAAATAAATAAGTTATAATACACGGCAAATCGAGCAAGCAAAACGGATTGACACAAAATAGGAAATTTGAAGATTCGCTCTTCTAACATGTAGTCATCAATAATTTTTATGTTTTAAAAAGTTTTTATAAGTAATTATTAACTTATATATGTAGATAACAATTAAGAAGCTGAGCAGTTCGCAGAGAGATTCGAAAAGTACACTGAAATTTTAAGGTCAATATATTACAATTAAATCATTTATTTAATATAAAAATAAAAACCAAAAATACAGAAGCCATTTCCCCCCAAAAAATGAAAAAATTCACAATTTTATTGTTTCATTGAATATTTAATTTTTTAATGAACGTGTTCATTGATTAAATAGTTATCAATAACTTTTTCATGAATTTAAAATTTTATTAATGTATGGCAATAAATTGTTTTAAATAAACCTGTACATAGGGTCAAAATTAGTGCAAGCAAATTCACTGTAACAATTAATTTTTTCTTTGTATTTTTATGTGACCTTTTTGGATCAAGTGTAGACATGCCAAAGTTCACCTCGACTTTTTTTTGTTAAAAAAATTTGTTTTTTTTTTTTTTTTTAATTTGCCCAAAAATTCATTTATGAGCTTAAAGGAAATAAATCTGTCCAAAAATTTATTAACTTCGTTAAATATCTTTTGAGTTAAGAGATATTTGGCTTCCAACAAATCTATTTTCATTTTGAGCTCGTTTTTTTTAATCTAAAAACTATGATGGGTTTTGATTTGGTTTCTAAAATTTCTTGCAAATAATCACTGAATTCCTTATAAAGTTCTAATAATGTTATGGCAAGAAATCATAAAATAATACATTAATCTATAAAAAAAGTTATTTTCACATATTTTTTTTTTTTTTTTTTTGAAGGTTAATTTTCTTTGTTTCCAAATTAATTTTTTCTTTTAATTCAAGACTATAGATTTTTTTTAAGGTTTCCAAAAGAAATCTTAAAGTATATGTGGGTGTAAAATACATCGAAGG
The DNA here is from genome assembly GCA_001735545.1 of Phormia regina. NCBI lineage: Eukaryota > Metazoa > Arthropoda > Insecta > Diptera > Calliphoridae > Phormia > Phormia regina. The sequence continues at coordinate 13,796 of MINK01173926.1, read as the reverse complement.
CCCTCTAAGTAACTGTTTCATCTCAACCCTATTCAAGATGATAAGTTTTTGAAAAAAAGTTTTTAATTTAATATTGCCTGGATCGATAAAATTTTTTAGAGGCATAATAGCTAATAGGTTTTTAAGTACAATACAATATTTTTGAGCTCATGCCTTTTTAACAAAATTAAATGATCCATTTTAATGGAAAAAGATAAAATTGTTTCAACAAGTTTTCGTTCGACAGGGATTTCGGGATTTTTAATTAAATCCCTGAGTTTATAGAACAAGTTTTATTTATTTGTGTCGAAACTTCATGAAATTCCTCTGATCAATTATAATTTTATTTATTATTCATTTCGTAAAAAATGATTTAAAATTGGAATTTAAAATTGTTTGGGTGCCTAGTACCGAAAAGTTTTACACGCATTTTTAGTTTTTTTTCCACACTTATAGAATTATTTTGTACCAAAAAGCGATTTTGGGCTACCACTGTTTGTTGTTTGGGTAAGTCCATGGCGCAGATCGGCAAATATTGATGATAAGTCCTTAATTTAATTTATCTTTTTGTTAAATTATAATTTTTGATGAAAAATTTTACGCACTTTAAGTAAATTATTTACAAGAGTAAAGATAGTATTAATTTTGTGCAATAACGATCATTACGATATCCATTTGCCTGTGCATGCGGGGAGGGTCTTTTACTCGACTAGGGGTAAATTGTTGTCGATACCATATTAAGTGGTAAAATAAAACATTACATACGAATACAAGAATACTACGACAATACTAACATTTATATAATTTTCATATTTTAAATTTTTGGAGTGTTTCCCGCAAAGGGGAAATAGGGTCGCAACTATTATTTATTGTGAACCTATTATTTATATTTATATAAAATTGTTTGTATATTGAATATATCAGCCTTAATACTAATATTTAAGAGATTCATGCTCGTTAAAGTGATTTTATGAAAAGGAAGGTTATATGAGAGCTATGATCAATTATGAATTGAATTTTTTTGAAATTCCATAAAGTAATAACTTATATAGAAATTAATAATGAGCCAAAGTCGTTAAAAATGTTAGCATTTAGGGGCGTTTTTGATTGGTAAACCCCTTTTCGGGCAGGAATTTGGTATGAGGGCAAGTTGAAAATAATGGACTGATCATAACCAATTTCAAAGGCAAGGCGATTAGTATAAAATTTATAATGGGCCTTAGACCAATATAACCACCCACTTATGATTGTTTAGAAGATATAAAGACTTTTTCATCAAATATTGGTAAAGTCGACATTAAAAATTACAACAACATTGATATTTCCCAATTGAGTTGGAATTTTTGAAAAATAGTTTTGTAACTTTAAAAATAAATGAAATTGGGATCTTTCACTGCATATGTAATACTAATAACAAATAATTTAAAACTCCGTATTAATTTCTGAGACGATTTAGCTATATCTCAACTGCCAACCTACTGATCCCATTTAAATTACTTCATTCTATTAGCTTTTTATTTTTGCAATTTTAAATCAACATAATCAGATTTAGTAAGAAGTGAAGAAAATTCGCAAAATTATGCTTTAACACTGTAAATTTTTGGATTGATTTGTTATGAATTCAGATAATAACGTATAAATTTAAAAGTTATAAAAATAATAATATTTTATGTGCCACCCAGGGAAGTGGTTCAAGTGATAAAGTAATCTAGATTTAATATAATAAGTATTTGCATTTTTGGTGCCATTAAACCTTTGATCCTATCAACTGCAAGAGAGGTTAACAAAATAATTAATTATGTTTAGTAATAGCAAAAGTGTGATACTGAACAATAATGTTTGAACGCTCAATATAAAAATAATAATTTTTGCTATTTAAAGTAAAATTTTATGACCTTTTATAATAACCTACACCGCTAGTAAGACTAGTTATTGTTCATTTATATTCATATATATATATATAATATATATATATATATTATAATAATATTATTATAATATATATATATATATATAATATTTTAATACCCTACGCTAGCTGACTAGTTATTGTTCATTTATATTCATATTTACAGTAGCATCAAATGTTGCAATAGTATATATATATATATATATATGTATCGATCATAATTTTCATTAATTTTAATCAATTTCCAGAAATAAGCTGGATTTTAAGTAAAAATTGTATTATATAAAACTTTAAGCTATGTTCACATTTGACAAATATTTGAGTAAATTTGAGTGATCACTAGTTTTATAAAAAAATTACAATTATTTGACAAATAAAATTTAATAAAATGTCAACTATAATTAATATTTAGTAAAAAATATGTTACCATTAAAATGGAGATGATAAAAACTGTTTTATATACAGGTTATGCCAAATATTTGACTAGTCTGCTTATACCTTTGTATTAAATTTAATTTCCCATGGGTAATTTAAATGTCCAATATATTTTTTTTATTTTACTTTTACCAAATAAATCCAATTTTTGATTATCTCTTAAAAATATATTAAAAATTATAACGTTTCAAGTGTTATCGTTGATAATTTTGACTATGATTTAGATTTACTTTTATATATTTCTTTCAAAACAATCCCTAACAATATTTAAGTGTTTAAAGTTTTCTTTAAATTTGTTAAATTGTTTATGAAAAGAGTTCAATCTGAAACGTCCACTTAGGCGGTGGTGGCACGTTGTTTAAGTACAAACGGTTAAAAAGGATTTCAAAACTTCAATTAAACGTTTTTCGGTTCTTAAAGTTTATAATATTTATAAAATAATTATTTAAAATTAAAACAACATGACAGCGACTATAGACAAGGGTAATTAAAAGAATAATAATTAAAAAAAAATTAATAATAAATAAATCTACGATCAAAAGGATATTGTGTAACTGATCTAAAATTTTCAAATAGTGTAGAAGTGGGTTTATGGTACAGTTGTGTTAAACAAAACGCTATTTTTAACGACACATATTTTAACGACACACATAATGCATTATTTCACTAAAATGTGCGGTTTTTTATAGTGTATGATATACTCACTATAAAAAAATATAAACAATAAAAAGATACTGTCATATCAAGTGACGTATAAGAAGAGATATTAATATTTGAATGTTTATACTTTTTATATTGATCAATAAATAAATATTGCATTTCTGAAATTTGAAGATTTTTTTTGAGAGACAACGAATTTTTCTGCGTCCATCTGTTTGTTTCGTTTTAAAAATTTTCAAATTCAGTATTTTTGGACACAATATCTTTAATTAAAATTATATTCGGCTCGACCGAATCTATATACCCACCATTAAGTTTATAAAACTTTACGTTATATGGAAGGTGGGCGTACCTCTCCAATTTTTTGTCTCCTAGTTTACATTGGTCCGCGAACAATTTGTACACAATTTTATTAACGTTTCACCTTTTGTAAGAGGTGAACTTTAAAGTGGGCGAATCACATCCATTTTTAGTCTCCAAATTTATAACGAATTTCGAAATTTCTGTAACAAATTTCGTTGTAAATGCTTTTGTTTAAGAAACATTAGCCGATTAACCGATTTGCTCAAATCTAGTTTATAGTCTAGTCTATAGCCTAGATTATAGTTTAGTTTATAGTCTTGACTATAGTATAGTTAGTATAGTATAGTTTATGGTTTCGATTATGGTCTAGTTTATAGTATCGAGTATAGACTAGTGTCTAGACTATAGTCTAGTTTGTAGTCTATACTACAGTCAAGTTTATAGTGTAGGCTATAGTCCAGTTTATAGTCTAGGCTATAGTCCAGTTTATAGTCTAGACTATAATCTAGTTTATAGTCAAGACTATATTTATAGTCTAGAATATAGTTTAGTTTATAGTCTAGACTATAGTCCAGTTTATAGTCTAAACTATATTCTTTCTTATAGTCTAGACTATATTCTAGTTTATAACCTAGACTAAATTTTTCCCGGAAATGGATTTAAATGGTAACTATGGTAAATTATGAACCAATTCGCACACAGTTTCGCAATATTGTTTTCACTTTTATTAAATTTCTTGATGTCGAATACAAAACTTCTTTACAGCGAATCATATCAAATCAAATATTGCAAAGCACTTAAATCCTATTACGGGAGTGTATTTGTAAGGTAGCTAAGTGAAATAATGGATCATTCATAATCAATTTTAACAGACTTCGTTCTGTATTAAATTAAATTTTTATTAAATTTTATCAAGATACCTTTAAAATTACAACGTCGCATGGACGACGGGTAGACAGCCAAAGAAACATCACAAGTCGTCCAATGAAGTAGAGGTCAGATAATTGTTTCTATATAATTGGGGAAGGTATCTTTTATTAGACTAGGATCAAGTTGTGAACCGATAATTATATTAAGTGTTAAATAAAATATACGAGTACATAAAATTACGTCGATACTAACATTTTTATGAATTTATTAATTTTTGGGTGATTCCCGAAATTGGGTCTTATATGGGAGCTTTAGTTTTATATGAGAGTAATAGTAAATTATGTACCGATTTTCATAATATTTGGTACTTAACGTTTATATAAAACTTATTCGCGTCCAATGTTGATACTAACAATTTAATGGGATACTAACAATTTAATGGGATTTATGTCCGCCAAAGTTATTTTTTGAAAATAGGTTTATATGTGAGTTTTGGTCAATTATGCACTAATTACTTATTTCGACTTAGGTAGAACTTATAAGTGCAAAAACTCATAAAAATATTGCTCTTTTTAAGAGATTTATGATTGTTAAACTCTTTCTCGATCTGTGGTTTGATTATAAGGCTTACATTGACGGACAGATGAACGGATATCGTTAAATCGACTCAGAAAATAATTCTAAGCCGATTAGCCTAAATTTAGGTGTGTCTTAGACTAAATTATTTGGGTGTTTTTATTATTATTAATATTGCACTTTTGGGCCATTTTATTAATTGATTTTATACTATTATTTGTATGAGATTAATGCAGGTTAGAATGATTTTCGAAGGAGGGATATATGTATATATAAACTATGGCCAATTGTGGATCGATCTTTATAAAAGTTTGTTACTTATACACAATACACTGAACGCCATCACAACCAATTTAAATAAGTATCCTAAAAATCTTCAAAATTACGACATGTACTTCGTTCATAAATTTTATATGAACAGACAGATGGACGGACATAGTTCAATCGACTTAGAAGGTAAATTTGAGTCAAAACTTTAAGGTGGGTGTACAATGAGTTGTTTTGATCGTTACAAACATTGACACAAATGCATAATAACCCAGCTACATATGATCGTGCTGGATATCAAAATATAGTAAAATTGGTCGCAAATTTTGAACTTTATATGGAATAAACTCCGCCGAGATCTTAAACAATTGAGTAGAAATTGTATGGAAATTAAAAAGCATATAATTCGAAAGATATTTAGGCATAAAACAATTTCAGAGATTTATGTCTTAAAGCTCTAAGTGGAGGTTACCTCTTTGTAGTTTCAAAAAAACAATAATATAAGGAGCATTAAAAAGGAACCAATTATTTAATTTAAAATTTAGATATTGAAAATTGGAATAATCCATAATTTTCTAAGTGTTTTTAAATAAATAAATATTTTTTTAATTAAATTTTTTATACCTAATTATTTAATATTCTCTTATATTCAATTTAGGTCCTTGTTTTGGACAACGACACGTGCAAGTACTTTTAATGTTTCTATGTATAACGGTCAACTATATTGTGAAATATAATGCGGGAGTAGCAGTTGTAGCCATGACAAATGCGGAAACCACAAATCCAAATTTTCCCGTAAGTTAAAACAAAATTTAAATCTAATTACCATGAATATTAATTATAGTATTTTTCTTTCACTTTCAGGAATATGATTGGAATGAAATGGAAAAATCCTATATACTTTCCAGTTTCTTTTGGGGCTATTTTGTTACCCAGTTTCCTGGAGGCTTTCTATGCAAACGCTATGGTGCTAAACTAATTATGTTGATATCAACATTTGGTTCAGCTGCAGTAGCAGTTATTATTCCCCTCACCGTGGATTGGGGTGGTTGGCAAGTGTATTGTGGTGTTCGTGTGGTACAGGGTCTGTTTCAGGGTTTACTCTTCCCTTGTGTACACACTCATTTAGCTGCCTGGTGTCCGGTTAATGAAAGGAATCGTTTAGGTGCTTTAGCTAATACCGGTATTGAATGCGGTACCTTACTGGCTATGTTTTTGAGTGGTATTATAGCAGCTTCTTCACTTGGTTGGCCTGGTATTTCTTATATGTCATGTGGTGTTGGTGTATTTTGGTGTATACTCTGGATTATTTTTGCTGCAAATAGTCCTAATGAATCGAAATTAATATCGGAAGCTGAAAGAAGTTATATAGAAAATTCAAAGAATGCTTTGAAGGAGCATAATATAGAGACTACACCTAAATCCATACCTGTACCATGGAAAGCTATTTTAACTTCTTGGCCATTTTGGGCTTTACTAGTGGCCAGATCGGCTAACTCATGGGGTTACTCTACGCTACAGGCTGAAATTCCTACCTATATGAATGCTGTTTTAGGCATGGATATGAAAAATAATGCTCTCTTCTCGGCTCTACCCTATTTCACTATGTGGTGTATGGCATATGTTTATATCGTAGCAGCTGATATTCTCTTAAATCGTCAAATTTTATCACTCAATGGCATTAGAAAAACTTTCAATTCTCTAGCTTCCTGGATACCAGCTGTTGGTTTGATAATGGTGGGCTTTGTCGATCAAGATCAAAAAACGTTGGCCATTGTTTTAATGACCTTCAATGTGGGCGTTAATTCGGGAGCTACTATAGGTAGTGCTCTTAATACTATTGATTTGTCACCCAATCATGCGGGAATTTTAATGGGTATTGTTAATACTTCGGCTAATATTGTGCCAATTTTAACACCTCTGTTAGTAGGTCTGATTGTCGATGATGAGGTAATTTTATATTTTAAAATGTTCAAAAATATTCTGTATTAATTTTTTTCGTGTTTTTCTTCTAGACTGATCGTACTGAATGGCAAATTGTTTTCGCTATTTCGGCTGCAGTTTTTGGCTTTGCTAATCTTTTCTATGTTATCTTTGGTTCAACACAATTACAACCCTGGGATGATGAAAACTTCCTTTTATCAAAGGATATACAAAATGAAGACTGTCAAAGGAAAAAACCTATAGAAAATGCGAAATAATTTGAGATTTTAGTGCTAAGTTTGTAGTTTTAAGAATATTTTAATAATTGTTTTAAAAGTAGATATTAAGAAATCGAAAGAAATAGCAGTGCTATATACGGCTGTGCCAAATCTTATTATAATTTAGCTAAGTATACAATAAAATTAATATTAAAACTAACAATTTGTGTAACGTAGTTAGTACTAAAGGTTTTTCACATAAAATTCACGAAACGCCGAAAATCCCGAAAGATGGAGTAAGATAAAATTCACATTTTTTTTAACAAAATTTATAAATTCCTAAACAACATTCCATATGCCGTTTCATGCTTAGGGATTTCAGAATATATAGGCTAAACGCAAAATTTTCATTTATAATGGAACAAATTCGGAAATGCGTGTACCTTGACTTTTTATTTCAAAGTCATCTCTGTGAATATATGTTGTTGAAATAAAATTTTATTTCTCAGCCTTTAAGGGGAGGAAAATATAATGATTTTCCTAGTTATTTCATTAAATTGTATAATTTACATAGATTTTTCACTTAGCGCTTTCATTTGGGAAAGGGAAATCTCCTTTTTTTCTTTCCGTAGATCCGTGCCTGTACTATATTAGCCGAAGTATTAACAATACCCATTAAAATTCCTGCATGATTGGGTGACAAATCAATAATGTTAAGAGCACTACGTATTAGAATTAGTAGCACCCGAATTAACGCCCACATTGAAGGTCATTATAACAATGGCCAACGTTTTATGATCTTGATCGACAAAGCCCACCATTATCAAATCAACAGCAGGTATCCATTAAGCTAGAGAATTTAAAGATTTCTTATACTATGTGAAAAAAAAAAATCGACTAAGAACATTTGAGGTACTTAAAAACTCAGACGCAAATAAATCAAAAATTATAAGAGATAAACAGAGTTTATACACAAAACTGCTGTCTTCATGCATGAGAAAAGTTAAAAGAACAATTAAAAGTATGTCCACCACGGCGCTTGACTTACATTAGATATAGACATTTTCCATATATGAAAGGTTATACTTTCGTGTTCGTATGTTTTGTCAAGGCCAGCCATTCAGCTTGAAACTTCCCAGCAAAAATAAACAGAAGTCATTTTTGAGAAAGTTTATTTTCACTAATTCCAAAATATCAATAGACATATATTTTCAGGATCTTAAAAAGTAAAAATTAATTTTATTACAAAATTTATTAGTTTATATATAAATTTCATCTAATTTCTCTGCAGAGATAAAAAGAAAAATCAAAAGAATAAGTATTTCATTACATCGTTGATATGCCTTCCCATTCATTGAATAGCTATCAAAAAAGAAAACATCTTCCTATGTTAAATTCATTGGAAATTATCCGAATTTGCACTACTTCTGGATCACAAGTTCAGGATCTTATTAACTTCTTTGGATGTTCCTTTTTTGCTAGGTTGTTGTAGCTTAACATTGGAAGCCTTTCTGTCTGCGTTTTTTCGATTGATATCTCGAAGGGGACTGTTTAAGTTTGTTTTGTCTGATAATGGTATTAATTTCTTAGGTGCTAGGAAGTGCATGCTTTAGGAATTTTCAGTATTCTTTAAACATGCTTCGAAAGATATCTTGGATTAATATGCAATACATGGATTTGAATGGAAGTTCATTTCACCCAGCGGTACGCACATGGGAGTTTTTTGGGAGGCTGCAGTAAAAAGTTTCAAATTTCATTTGGAGAAAATTGGAGCTGCTCAAAGGTTTCACTTTGAAGAGTTTTCTACTCTTTTTGCCAGAATTGAAAGCGTCTTACATTTACGACCAATTTCCCGATGTCAGATGATCCAGATGATCTGCAAGCCCTTACCCAGGGTGGCCATTAGTATTCGCACCAGAGTTATCATCAGAAAACTTGTCTTTAATTAATCGATGGGTATGTCAAAAGGCTCTCCATCATAAATTTTGTCAACGATGGAAAACTGAATACCTTCACGAACTTCATAAAAGGTATAAATAGAAGAATCCAAGGCCGTGATCTTCAGATAGGTAATTTCGTCATCGTAAAGGACGAGCTTTTACCTCCAAAAATAAGTGGAGATTTGGACGAATAGAAAATTTATGTAATGGTTCAGATAAATATGTTTAAGTAGCAGATATTAGAACATCTACTGGTGTCCGATAGTAAAATTATGTTTGCTTTCGTCGTGTGAAAAGTCTGTAGAATCCTAGTGTTTTTTATGTCGTGAGTGTTCCACTATACTTTACTTTTATAACATGCTGTTTTTTCTCTTTCATTCTCTGATATCTTTAGACCATGGATCCTTTCCATAATTCCAAAATGGTATGCTTCAGCTTCCACCTTCTTCGCTTCTGAAGGATGTTCTTCAAACTAACGTTGCAACAGCGTCAGTACGAAGTGAGGACACAAAATTACTGCTCAAACTGTTGATAGTTTTCCACAAAACTAGTTCTAGAGGTGACAATTTCAAATAAAATTCATTGATCGTAACGCCAAAGCAGAAATGGTACAGGTTGTTATCATGAGTTTTGGAAGTAGTGGAAGAACTAATATAATTTTTTTCTGCGAATTATCAGTTGATAAAAATTTTCACACAATATATTTTTATATTTGTGTTTTACGGTCCCCAATTTGAGAATTTCTTCAATTAATTCATCTGTATTAATAAAACAGTAGTACTTCTAAAGGTCGTTATCAGAATGTAAATATTTGTTATTTAAGGCTATGGGATAAATAAGTAGTTTATAAAATCATTACGAGTTAGTACTTTTTAAAATAACTACATTTGTAATAACTACTACTTTCCAAGAAACGTGTAAAGAAAGTACTACTCATTACCCAAACTCAAATAGAAAATATTTCAAATAATGTCAGTCATAATATCAATAATATCAATCAGTAAAGCTTAAGTAAGTACCAAATTAAATTTCCCACTGTGCAATGGAAACAAACGCTGATGACCCAAGCATTTAGAAAAGTCATCTGGTGGTCAATTTATGCTGCTAATTGCCTTAGTGTCTACCCCAAGTATTTAAATTTTACAAATCAAGTCCGATTTTATACTCTGTAATGTGTAGTCTGAAAATGGACTGTCGTAAATACTACTATCCTTTCACGAATATTTTTCTGAATGCTTATGTTATTAGAAGTTAAAAAACAGATTAATGTCACCATTGTAGAACAATGCATAATAAGCGAGATAAGTATATGAACAAACATACATAAACTTTATGAGTTTTTAGATTGATACATTGACATGTTACCTTTGGAATAACAAAGGAACCCCATCATCTAAGTAATTAGCATTCACATGAACAAAGAATTATTCATTTGAAACTGTTTAGTTTATTCCTTTTTTGTTTTGGTTGCATATTTATCTTTTAGATATAAAGTTTTGTTGTTTTTTCCGTATGTTATGATTACTCACCAAAAACAAAACATTTATTTGTTTGTCTAGACAATTTTGAAAATAAAGTAGATTATATGTTGGAGTTCAATTAACTCCTATTACTGGGTTTATGATTATGATAATATATGTGCAGTCAATTTTTTTTACTTTTTTTAACTTTTTTATCAAATTTGATAAGTGAAATAATAAAGTAGCTGTGGGAATTATATAGTAGGTACTTTATAATAAAATTAAAAAATTAAGATAAAATTAATATAATTCTATGAAATTGTTTGTACTACATAAAAAAATATATATTATAAAAATGTTCAATTAACTTGTTAATCGAACAGTAGAAATGCTTTTAGTTACACAGTTCGACAAAAAACGATTTTCTTCATGCTAAACTCAAATATACATTCAGTTTTTTCCCATCAGGTCGAGATTTTTTTATAGGCGTCTAAGAAGTCAGTATGTAATAGAAAATTCAAGGCTGATTCTTGTCCACTTATTTTTGTTTAAAGAGAAAAAATAAAAAAAAAATAGTATTCGCACCAGAGCTATCTTCAGAAAATTTATCTTTAATTAATGGATGGAAAAATTAATACCTTCACGAACTTCATAAAAGGTATAAATAGAAGGATCCACACCATGATCTACAGATAGTTGATTTCGTCATCGTAAAGCTTTTACCTCCAAAATCAAATGGAGGTTAGGACGAATAGAAAATAGAATAGACATGTTTGTGTAGTAGATATTAGAACATCTACTGGTGTTATAACTCGTCCGATAGTAAAATTATGCATTCTTTTGTCGTGTGAAAAGTCTGTAGATTTTATATCGTGTGTATCCCATTATACTTTACTTTTATAGTCTTGTCTTCACCTTTCTTTCTCCTATATTTTTAGATCATAGATCCTTCCCAAAATCCCGAGGTGTACTTGGTATGCTTCAGCTTCCATCGTTTTCGTTTCAGCAGGATGTTCCGCAAACTAATGCTGCAACAGCGTCAGTACATAGTGAGGATACATAACTACTGCTCCAACTGTTTTTCTCGGTTTCATCTAGTTCGAGTAAGCAGATATGCTTAAAACCGGCTTTTAAAAACAATTTTCGAGTTTATGAAGCCTCTGCTTATGATAGAAGCATTGTTTTTACAAGGAAGTTTCGGAAATTATTTTTCGGAATTTTTGTTCTGAAAAAATTGTAATAAATCGTTTCAATAATATGTGTTAAATTGGACAAATCAATTTTTAATTTTTTTATATAAAATTTTTATTTTTGTATTTTTAAATGTTAAAACTCAACCAAGATATGGGCAAAAAATAAGAATATAAAACAATACACACATACATATTAAGCACTGTTGCCAGTTTTTTAAGCTTTTTTAAGTTTGAATCTTTCCTTTTTATTTTGCTTTTAGCCTCAAAATTATCGTTTTATTTTCTAGACTTTTTAAGGCATAAAATGTATTAATTTTATGTATTAAAAATCATCAACTTAATAATAAAATGATTTATATTTAACGAAAATTTTTTATAGCGGCGCTTTATTTTACAAGAATATTACAACTATGTTTTACCATCATACGAAACATGTATTTATGTTATATTTTTAAATTCACTAATGTATTCAGTAATAAATGCGTTTTTAAATAAAATATTATATATAATATTTTTTCTAGCTTAGTTTATTTACAATTTAGTATCTTTTTTTCTCGAGCTCTGGCAACACTGATATTAAAATATGAAAGGATACTTAAAGCGAAAACTTCAATAATCTAAATAAACGGTCCTCAAATGAGGGTCCGCAACCCACAAGAGGTCCGTAGGGACATTTATAAGGGTTCGCAAAGGTGTATTGAAAAAAGTTCCCAATTAATGAATTAATTATATCAATCAAGTAGATGATTGAATGAATTAAAAATGTCTATAGGAAATAAAATCGTACCAAAAATTTTTTTTATTTTATTTCTACTTGAATATATTCATTAAATTTTGATTAAAATTTAAACAAATGTGTTAATTTAGAAAAAGACGGTAATAATTTTTTGTGTAGAAAGTTTAAATATAAATTTCAATGAAAGCCATTAAATTTAACAATAGAAAGACATATTTATTTAGAAGGAAATTAAACCAAAATAGTAGTATAAAACTTAATTTTTACAAAGTCCCATAGATTTTGATTAAAAACTTTTAACAAAATATTATAGATTCCTAAACTACATTCCGTTTAAAGATTCGTGCTTCGGGATTTTAAAAAATAGAATTAAGTCAAAACTTTCATATAAATGCAAGAGGATGAATACCTTAATCGCTAAGGTTATTGGAATTATTTTTTTTAAACCACCTGCATAGTCTTCAGAAAAATAAAAAAGTTATATATTTCTAATTTAGAGAATTTCGCTAAAAAATGATATTAAAGATATCGAGTATATCGATAATCAATAGATAAATTTGTTCTCAAAAGAAAAAAATTAGACATATACTGGGATATATATGGAAAATTCAGGTCGAAGAGTACAGGAATAATATTGAGGTATTTAAAATTTAAAAAGCCAATGACTCGAAAACAAGAATATATTTAAATATTTATATATAAATTACAAACAATTTAGCAAGCGATTAAGAATTGTATATGGCAATGGTACCCTATCTCCTTATCTCCGCTTCTGAGGGGTCCGTTTAGTGCATCTTCCCAATTAATATTGTATACATGCACCTATTTCAAGCAAATTCAATCAGTCGATTAAAAATTTACAGATATTTGCAAAAATATTTGATTCTGCTGACATTTGATACCGTGAAATGGCAAGAATTTTAATCATGGAATAATATCCTGTGGAAAGAGATGGTTAATATTTCCGATTATATAAAAATTTTATTTTGCAAAGAAGTTTGTGGACTATAATAAGAAAATATAATATAATAAATCACACACGCAGAGAAAAAATATGGTTCTGGTGACCATAAACTAAAAGCAACATACTACGATTGTAATATATGATTCCAGGTTACAAT
>MINK01173925.1:0-17235 GCA_001735545.1 Phormia regina | reverse complement strand
AAAAAGATTTATTAGACACTAGCAGGATGGAATACATTTTCTGATCCGCTACGATCTTTATCAGCATCCATGTGCCCTTTAGTGCAGTAGTAAAGATCTTTCTTTAAACTCACACTTCTGAAGAATTAGAATACGTAACTACATATTCTAAATTCTTAAATATTAAGTGGAAAGAACTTTTACTACTACTACTAGTAGTTTTACAAACTGTAACTCTTAAATTTTTTATCTGAATCAGCAGATTTAAAAGCATTTTAGTTGAAATATAGCAAAGCTTTTCCGCTTGTTGGCACCGAACTCCTAAAAGTATTTATATCAACATTCAAATTAACAATATTTGGTATTCGCAGAGAATGATATTAGATATGCAGAAAAAATTCTTAATATTAAAAATTTCATAAAACAAAAACAATGTCGCCATTATTAATGTAACTTTTTAAAGTTGCGTTGGCTCGCGATTCCAATGCAATATCAAAAGTGGCTCGCGAAGCAAGACCTAGTGAGAATGTTACGACCCAGTCTATGTATAGTTTCTTTTTACTACATTGCTTTCACTTCACAACAAGGTATACAAATTGGCTTAAAATATAGGAATAAGTTTTGGAATTGAATCCATAAATAGCTGGAATGATTATTGAAAAATTATTGATTTTCAATGGAGAAAAATATAATTCATATTAATTTTCCATTAAAAAGGAGTTATGGGCCAAAAACTAAATCAAATTTAATAATATAAATACACACAAAACCCATTTAATTTAATTATTGTTGTTGTTCTGTGTATGGGCAAGTATAATGATTAACAGTGTTGCTCTTGTTGTTACTTGTATATGCAGTCTGTTTGTATATATGTACATACATACATACATTTATCTTTTTTTTTTTTTAAAGAAAAGCTTGCTAATGATTATTTATTATTCTAAGAGGTAAAAGTCTTTAAAAAATACCATTTTTAGAGCCGGGAGCGCTTCTTCAAATATTCTACTCGCATTCCGTGTTCATGCATTTTTTGTTTGTGTGATGTCATTGCAATCAAGGCCTTACACATTCGCGACCAATGCCAGATAAAGCCCCTGATATAACTAAATGATTTTTTTAAATTTTTGGAATTTGATCTTGTTTTTGTAACGGTTTGTATTATTCTGCAAAGTTTTGTTGTTCTTGAAAAAATCTATTAAAAATGCTGTTTATATCTCGCCTTCTGAGAAAAGCGAGGTCGGAAGTTTTTTTGGGATATTTTAGAAGGCAAGAATGAGGCATTATTGAAGGCCTTACTTTAGAATGCATGTTAGCATGAGCAACTCCATTTTAAAGAAGGTATAAATCAGTGTTGTCAGAAGTAGGAAAAATCCCTACATGCAGGTATTTTTGTCGATAAATTAGCGTTATAGGGAAATCGGACAGATTTTAATTTAAAAAAAATTAAAAAAAAGATACGGCTGGGCTGAATCATTTTTTTTCAATATATTAATTTTCTTCCTATCCAGTTCAAACGAATATCTCCAATTTATCCACGACTCTGTCCAACAAAACTATTCATATGAAAAATAACTATGAACTAAAAGAATTACTTGCTTACCAGTTTAACTCCTTAAAATAAAAGTGTGAAATAGTTCCACTCGCATTACAATAAATAATATTTTTATAGAATATACATTATGAAATCAAGACAGGTAAAACGATACTCTTCTTATATGGTATTTCTAGGCATTTTATTTTAATTTCCATACTAATTTCAAATATTTTCAACTAAATAACATCTTTATATTGAAATTCTTGCATATAAGATGAAGACAAAACATAAGGAAAGAAAGAAAACAAGAAAATCTAAAAAGACAAGAGTAAAATAAAGTCAACTGCCATATTAAAAAAGTTAAATATCCTTATAAGGATACACTATTAATTGCCCTCTTACCGCAAAAGAAAAAAATAAAATAAAATAAAACTTAACATTATAACTAACATCTACACAGAGTCTAAAGATACTTAAACATTTTTCCATTAAACGTAACAATTCATATATGAAATCTTAATACACACGCACACATATATGTATTTAGTATAATGTTTGTATTCATATTTTTGCGCACCTCCACTGAAGCAAACAAAATATTGAATTTATCACATGAAAGGCAGCATGAAGAGATGAGAAATGAATAATAATATAAAAAAGAATTACATTCATGCATCCATATTGAAATGAGATTATTTCCATAATATAATATTAAATACAAATAAGGGTACTGATTAAGAAAATTAATGATGCTTTCAATTATGGATGTATAACTAACTACTCTCCTCTTCTATACGAACACTCTAACACATACGGACAGAACACAAGACAGACAGACAGACAGACACACTCATGTTTTATTACCTACAACTTCTTGTGCTATAGGTGGAGGAAGGCTTCATCAGGTTCATCAGCTTCATCATTACCATCAATATCATTACCAGTATTGTCAGCAATAACAACAAATTTTAGTAGCAACAAATAAATAAATATCACACATACGAATTAAACAGGAAATGAGTAGGGAAACAATAAACATACATATATAATAAATTAAAATTTTTACTCTTATTGAAGGGAAAAAGAGCGAAGAAAAATCTCAATTTGTACTCAAATAAAGAGTTAAACTCATAGACTTGCGCTTTAAGAAATAAAAGAAAAAATACTCAATTTTAAACCAAAAATGAATTCCTTGCACTCAGAGTAAAATTATCTTTATAAGTGAGTAATTTTAAAATCTTAAGAGTTTTAATAACAAATACAAAAAATTAAGAGCGTAAACTATAAAACTTTTATTAATATAAACAACAATTTTGTGTGTAACTGTGTGTTAAAATGCTACTGTTTTACGGTAAATCTAAAATAATATATGTAAGTGCATTAACGCATACATATGTACATACATACATACACACTTTCGAATTTCTGTTTGTTTTTAAATGTTGTAAACTTACATCAACAATATGCTCCCCAGTGTCTGGGTACGTGTGTTTGGGGAGTATTTGTTTTTGTGTGTGTAAGTGTTTATGTGACCCCTAGAGGAGGGGAATGTTTGCATGTTTGTGTAAAGTAGAAAAGTACACATGTAAGTACTTTTAAGGAATATTAAACATGCATTGAGAGAGAAAGTAAAATCTTGCAAAAAAAAAACGCAAACAAATGCAATTGGGATTTTGGGGGTTTAAGTTTTTTTCCTTTTTATTTGCCAAGATGTCTGCTGCAACACTTTTTTTCCTGGCTACATACAAAATGTTAAAGGAAAATGTGCGGAAAAGTGGCTGTTGGTTGATATAAAAGTTGAACCTTTTTCATTTTGTTTGTATTTTTTGTTCATTACTGTTTGCAATATCCTGCAGCATGTATCTTTGTCATTGACAAACATATTTACCGTTAAACAAGTAATCAAATAAAGTGAAATGATAAATGAAATGTATAACAAATAATACCAACAGTTTTTGGTGATATTATAGTCATTGCCTGCTTATGGGCTTGTAAGGATTGATGTGGCAAAAATTAAATAATTCTGTTAACTGGTTTACATTTGTTTTTATTCATATTTTTATATGTCAATTGGTTAAAATTTGTACACAAACGGTATCATGAAGCCAATACCTTAAGTTGTCAAATCGACCACAACCGTTGTGAATTTTGAATCGATTTTTTCCCTTTAGTTAATCTCGTCTTCTAAGAGATGCGAAGTTGAAGGCCTTACTATAGAATGCATGTTAGCAGGGGCAGCTCTTAAAGAAGGTTTAAATAGACCTTCTGAAAACCTGCACGATGGAGATCGCTGGGAATTTGTTCATGTTATTTTACATCTCACAGCGTGCGATTTAAACAATTAAATAAAAACTATCGGTAGTTCCGATATTTCTTATAATACGAACATTTGTTGAGGAAAGGCACCATAAAGTATATATATTTTCTGGGTCCTGGTTAGATTCTGAGTCCGTCCGTAATTTCGCCAATAAACGAGAACATCCCAGGTTTGCTTGGGATTGAATTTGAGCAAAATCGGTTCACAACAAAAAAGTTATGGGCAAAAAAGGGCTTCTAGTATAGTTATGTGCTGATATCTCTTAAACAAAACTAAGCGATTTTTTTGTTGATTTCTTTCCTATAAAATTAGTTGAAAATTGTTTAAAGGTTAGTCACCTTTAAATTTTGGTTTGTCCATCATTTCGCATCTCTTTGGTTTAAAGATGAAAAACAGAATGGTTATAACAATTGAGAAGTTTACTCTCTTGAATATCTCTAAGCTTTTAAACTTATTCTTATTTTATGTCAATAAATTCAAACATCTGAAGAACTGTGTTTGCTAGTAATTTATTTATCCCTGATCTTATCAAAAAATTGATCTGTTAACACGCCTTAATCCCTTAGTAGTGGATTATAGAGTGTGATTTTCTAAACCTCTCTCACGTTACGTTACGAACTACTAGTTTTGTTGCATTTAAGGCATTCAACATGGCTATAGGTTTCTACTCTCAAAGCTTTTTATGAAACTACTACATATTTATTATTATATTATAATTGTGAATCAATCAGTTATAGGTAAAATATTAGGATCGTAAATTGATCAGTCGATCAATTTGCTAAAAGTTCTCAGATACTTGTTTCATATTTAATTGTCACATATCGAAGTTTTGTGTTCACTTTTAGGAAATAAAAAAAAACGCAAAGTTTTGTGTTCACTTTTAGGAAATAAAAAAAACGCAAAAATATCCTACAAAAGTACTAAAAGACAATATCGCTCAAAGCTTTCCTGAAAGCAATATGTTACGTATTTATGTTTGTATGTATATCCTAACGGTATATTGACTTTATGGATGTTTTTTTGGTTTGTTAATGTTTATCTCTGTATATAGGGAGAAATCTTTGTATTAGTATATTCCTAACTGTCTACACCATCGAGACAGACAGACATTCATTCAAACAGGCAGTCAGTCAGTTTTATTATTATTGCTGACATCGTCGTTGTTTTACTGTTGTTGTTGCTGTTTATCCTTAACACTTAAAGATTTTCCTATTTCTGTTGCTGATTTTTATCCTGTATATCGCTTTATGGATGTGAGTTAGTGCGTGCGTGTACGTGTCACAAACACCATGAGATTAATTTTTAAATGTTTTTTTATTGTTGTTCTTTAGGGAGACATTAATACGTGTAATGTTTCGTTCTCTCTATCTTTGTGCTGAAAATGACAGCAACAATAGGCAAATACAACAACAACAATAACAATGAGAAGTCAGTATATAATAATGTTGGTGATGACATAGTGTTTGCTGATGATGAGCTTTATAACTTTTGCATATGTGTGCAAGTAAGTATACATGTGCGTGTGTGTGATAGAGAGATTTTGTATGTAAATTTAAATATAAATTAAGATTGACATACTGTTTTATTTGATAGCAGTTACTTAAACATTGTATTCTGCTTTTATTTGTTACGACATTATTGCATTAATGTGAGTGTGTATATGTGCATAAGAAATTAAGTTCAATTTGTATTTGTGTTACAGAAAGTTAATTTTAAGTTCTTAATAAATAAAGAATTATATATACATATATAATAATTAATAGGCTAACAGTTTTTCTGCTATACATTTATTTTTTAGTTAGAAAGGTGTTTTCTTCAGAATATTTGTAAAAATACGTTAAGTACTTTAAAAGTTATGTAGGCTTCAAAAGTTGCTACTCATGAGCTACTCATATTTTTAAACTTTTCTTTATTTTGTTGCTCATGAATATCATACAACTCTCTCAATTCAAAGCAGAGTCGTTGTTGTTATATCTGCATCAGGGCTGGAAAAGTTGATACTATAGTACTTATTTATACTATTTAACATTCAAAAGCACCACAGTGTTCTCTCAAGTCATGTCATTATAAAAATTTTAAAAAAATATTCTAAATCACTAAAATAAAAAATAATGCGAAAGAAAAAGAAGGTATTATAAAAGAGGCAATAAAAATTGCCTTAAAAAAAAATAATAAAAAGAAAACGAAAATATTAGAATAAAAAAATTATAAACAATTATTATATCTCTGAAAAAACACAGAAATAATTGTAAAAATATCAGAAAAACGAAAATAAAAGGTGCCAAAATTGTCTTAAGAAAATTTAAACAAATTGCAAAAAAAAAAAAAAAAAATTGGAATAAATATCAACAAATATTGTACTCAAGCTGAAAAAAAATCACAAACGCCATAAAAGAAAAATCAATGCAAAAAACAACAAAATAAAAATTTTAACGTATTAAAAACGACAAAAAATATATATTAAATGAAAAACAAAATAATTCCCAATATAAAAGTAATAATAAAATCAGCAAATAAAAAAATTTTACAAAAATGATAAAAAATAGCCAAAACTATATGTAAAGAATGTACTCAATCTATAGTAATAAAAAAAAAAAACACTCCAAAAATAAAAAAAACACCTAAATGAAAAAAATCTCAAAACATAAGAATGTTCAATTAAAAATTAAAAAACGCCTTAATGTAAACAATTTAAGAAGGTCAAAAAATTACCTCCATAGAGGTTATGGATAGAAAAACTTGGGTTTATAACTTTTTTTAATTGTTAAGAAATAAATAAAATAAATGAATAGGTATTTATGTCCTTTACATATGACAATTGTTATAGTCGTTAAACGTTTCTATTAATATATTTTTTAATTTGTGAACAAATTGGAGTGTAAAATCTTGTATAATCCGAATAATTTATTTTATAACGAAGAGAAAATTTCGATGAAAACTTAAATCCTTTACAAATCAATAAATGTTATATTAGAGTGTGATTCCATATCAAAACGGACAAAAAACAGATTTGATATCAACGAAATTCGCTACAGATATTAAGAATTACAAATGTTATTCAACTCTTTCTTCTTTCTGAGTAAAGAATCCTCATTTTCCAAAAAATATGACGTTTATAAAATGTCTAAAAAAACAATTGCTCATAACTTCTAGAATATTCATTGTACAATTATTGTTTTTATTTCATTTAATTAAAAAACACATTGATTCTAAAAGACCAAATAAAACCGCTATTTACTTTGAAAGTTCAAAGGTCAAAATTGATAATATAAAGAAAACGGTGTTTTAAAATTATTTAAAAATTCATATATTGATAATGAAACTCTATATTTGTGCCAAATTTCAAGTTTGAGCCTCTATTGGTTTAAGAATTATGAAGTAAAATTCAGAAAAAAACGAATTTTTTGTATGTAAAATTTAAAATATTTAGAGAAATTATTATTATTTTTTGTCCCGTCGACAAAAATTTTGTAAGAACAATTAGCGTAAAATTAGTTGTATATGAGAAAAAAAATTAAATTGGTCTTCAGTTTCCTACCAGCGATTAGGTGTCACGGGTCTAGAACATTTCATCAAAAAGATAATATTGAATTTAGTCTTGAAATGGGCATCAAAAAATGTGTAATTGTTTGCCAATTGTAGAAAAAATATTTTAAAAAATTTTCGCGAGAGCTTAAATTGTTATATGAGTCTCACATCAGCGGGGTGATATATTTTATATAACAAAAGTTATGCCCATTAAAAAAAATCTCTTTAATACACTTAAGCTATAAAGTTGCCACATTATTCAATATTTAAATAAATAAAATTCATTTCACGCGATTAAGATGCCTTCTCAAGATATGCACGGAATTTTATCCAAATCGGCGATCATGGATCAAAATTTTTTAAATTTAAAATGCAATTGCTCAAAGGTTAATGCTTGTAGCGAATTTCATTGAAATCATAAATGTCCAACCCGATTGCTGTCCGTTTTGACATGGAATCTAAAAGGTCCTGCCAAAAAAAAAAAAAAATTTAAAAAAAAATATATAAATTTGGCAAAAGTAAAAGTAAAAATAAGAAAACACTAATTGTTTTTCTCATAAATAATTTTATAATAAATACACATGCATACACACACACACCCAAACTAAATGTACATTTCCGCTTTATTTTTTTGCTCTTCACAATTCAAAATCCCATCAGACACAATTTGTGTTTCGTAAATGTGTGAAAGTTGCCGCAACAACTTGCCATATTGTTAAGTGATGTTTGTTGTTGTTATTATTGTTGTTACCAACATTTAGTTTCATCCGAGATGGGTGTTAATGTAGCAACAAAAATAATAATAAAAACTTTATCAATTTTACTGTAGTTTAGATGTGTTTGTTTGTATGTATGTTTTGAGTATAATTTACAAAGGAAACGGAAGTATGAGGATTTTGTTTTTTGAGGTTTGACATTGTTGCTTGTTTAAACATAAACTAACACGTTGTTGTTGTTGCTATCGTTGCTGTGTTGAATTGTGTGTGAGTGTGTGTCTATGTGTACCAAAATGAGGATTATGTTTGAATCTCTGAGTAAGTCTCTATTTATAAGAGTTTCAATATAAAAACAGTTATAATATGAATGAGAGATAGAAAGAGCATAGATGTAACTACTATATAAGTATGTGTAATAGATATTGTTAGTATATGTTTTTGTTGTTATTTTTAGCTTCAACTTGTTGTTTTAAATGTTTTTGTTGTTGTTATGTTATATTTAAACATAACCTTATTACATGACCAAATGTTGTAAAGAAACTTAATAGGGTGTGTATGTGTGTGTGTGTGTGTATGTGGGTGGTAGAAGAAATTTTCTGCTATGTTACCTTATTTCATATAAGGGAACGTGTGTTTATGTTTGAAATGTAATTGTTTTTAACTGTTATTGCTTTTGTTTTTTGTTTTGTTATTGTTTTTGTTGCTATTATAGCTTTATATTATTTACACAATTGTAAGTGTGTGTTTATTTGACTTTTGGA
The DNA here is from genome assembly GCA_001735545.1 of Phormia regina. Taxonomy (NCBI): domain Eukaryota; kingdom Metazoa; phylum Arthropoda; class Insecta; order Diptera; family Calliphoridae; genus Phormia; species Phormia regina. Next base: position 8,400 of record MINK01173925.1, on the reverse strand, counting down.
TTTTATTATCATTATTGTTATTGTTGTTGTTGCTTTATATTTGTAAATAAAATTTAGCCATGCTACCGTAACAAACAAGTACTTATGTAGGTATTATTGTGTTAAGGTTTTTGTATATAATTTTGTATACAACTTGTGGCATTATAGAACATGTTCTATTACATGTTTTATACTATTGTTTGTTTCCTTTTATTTCCTACAAAATGATTGTGTTAGTTCAAATTCATCCTTATGTATATATGTATGTATGTATGTATGTATGTGTATTTGATTGTGTGTATGTGAATATTGCTGCTTAGTTGTCCTATTGTATTATATTGTATTGTGCGTTTTCATGTTGTTGTTACTTGCATTGAAAAGGGGTACCAACAGGACGCTCATTGGGGAGACTTAAAGACTTTCCAAAAATTAAATTGAAATTTGTGCTTGATTTTCAATTGTTTTATTTTATTTATTGTATGTTAGTTGGTTTTTCATTGTCTGTCCGCATGTCTGTTGTATAATTGTGTGCTTTCTTTGTGTAACATTAAATATGTTTATGCATGTCTTGATAATTTGAAAACATGATCAAAAATGACTTGTTTAATTGAATATTAGAGATATTATTTTATTTCATGTTTGAAGATATTAAAAAAATATATATTTACCTACAATCAATTTAATTTTATAATTAAAATAGATTTTAGATATGAAACAAAAAGGTAAAATCTTGATTCAATAGTCAATTTGAACTGAAATAGACTAACAACTGAACTAGAAACTAAACTAGAATTGAATTAGAACTGTATTAGCGTTGAACTAGAACTGTTCTAAGAAGAAGAGCTAAACAAGAACAGAACTAAAATTAAAATAGCACAGAACTTGGTCAGAATTAGAACTGAACTAGAACTGAACTAGAACTGAACTAGAACTGAACAAGAACTGAACTGGAACTGAAATAGAAGTGAATTAGAACTGAACTAGAACTGAATTAGGACTGAACTAGAATCGAACTAAAACTTAACTAGAAATGAAATAAGAACTCACAACTGGTTTTCCTGATAAGAAATAAGTTCCTAATAAAATATCTCGTTCACCTTTCTCTGTATTTGACTTTAAATTTAATATTTAAATATTAAAGAAAATCAATTGATTTCTTTTTTCTTTTTTCCCCATCACAAATACGAAAGACAATATTCCATTTTAAATATTTCTCTTGACAATAATCTTTGGCGCCCCCACATGCACATACATACAATTCTATAAGCGTTTAATACAATGAAAGTGATAATCATTTGTTTACTGAAGGAAATAAAAACCAAGAAAACAATAAAACATAAATAAAAAGCAAAAACAACAACTTAAACCTGAACCATCCATTCTACTTTTCCTTGCTACAAAATCTAAAGGAAAATATATATAAAAAAATTAAGAAAAAACCTGTAGAATGAATAACCATTAAATACTTATTCACCACTTTTCTCCAACAGAAAAGACTCACACACACACTCATGCAGAATAAAATATAATATCCCTTTTTTGAAGGCAACGAAGAAAGAAAACGAATGGATGAGTTTTATTGTTGTTTCTTAAACTTGTAGCAGAATGATCTTAAAGGGCGCGCAACAAATACATTGTGTTTAAACACACATACATACGCATTTATATTAAAACTTAAATGTCATGTCTTGAACAGAAAATATTAATTTGTAAAAGCTAAAAATGTTTAACTTAAAGTTTGCCTTCACAACAATCAACTGCACACAGACATTAAACAGTCACACACACAGACACGCTAGCTTGCTTCATTGTGTACAAACACTCTTACATACAGCTTTAAACATTTCAAAAGGACAAAACCTCAAAGTCTTGTGTACGAAGCAGCACGAGTAATACTTTTGTGAAAACAATGTCAGCTTGAAAGTTGTATCCTTCGTATCTCTCTCCTGTGTGTTGTTTAATGTTTTTCGCTTGTCTTTCTGGGTTTTTATTGAATTTTATAAGTGTGTGTCTGTCTGTATGTGTGTGTGCGTTTGATTCTCCTTTCGACTGTATATATTCCTTATTTTCTATTTTTGCTTTTTTACTGTCTGCCATCAAAAATCCAATAAAAATCATTGTTCAACTACTACTTTGTGTTGGCTACGTTTAAGTTTCACACACAAATGTTCAAGCTTGCTACACGCAGAGTCTTATAGAGGTCGCACAGTGGGTAATGAGAAAAAAATTCAATGAATACGTTAGCTTTTAATGAGGACAAACTTAATACCACTTTATTAAAATATTTATTCAATAAACTAGTGTTGTACTAGAACTGAACTTAAAATATGCTATAATTAAACTAGAACTGACCTGGAATAGAATTAGATCTGAACTAGAACTTATCACTAACTGAACTAGAACTGGACGAGCAGTCTGGAAATGAAGTGAAATTGAACTAGAATAAAATTTGAATTGAACTAGAACTGCATCGAACTGGAACTGAACTGAAATTGCACTAGAGCTGAACTAAAACTGTGTTAAATTACTAAAAACAACAGTTTTTATCTCTTGCATTACCACTGTACGTTATAATACGGTCGCTCGTCGTTTCTAAAAATGTTTACTATTTTGGCGTTTATTAAAATCCACTTGAAAACTTTTACAACTACTACACTTTACTATTAACGAGTAACAACAACAAAATAACATAATAGAAATAATCCATTGAAAATTTCCTTATAGACTCCCCTTTCTTTTGTGACCTTTTGCCACCCACCACAAACTACTTTTTTGCAGATAATAAACATTAATAGCTCTGCTGCTACTGCTGTTATTGTTGGCTCCTGCTCCTAATGTTATTAAACGTCTATTTGTTGCTGCTTTTGTAAATTTCTTCCATAATAATATTTTCATTCATGTTTATGGGTCGTCATCATTTTAGTTTTTTTCCTGTTTTACTCATTTATTTGTAAGTTTCTTTTATTACAGACTTACTCTGTTGTCTGTCTTTATCCGTAATCTTTATTTAACACAATCAAAATGTGATAATTACCGAGAATGAAGCTTTAAATATGCCTTTTCATGTAACATTATATGGTTGTGTTAATGATATTTTACCTTTGAGATGAACAAATTATCATAAAATTTGAAAATTATAGCTGACATTATTTTTGTCGCATTATCGTTATTGTCATCATTTAAAATGCCATGATTTGCTATTGGAACGAAAAAAATATTTAACAGAGTGTGACTGATATTATGCCAAAACCTTTTATTAGAAATTTAATTAATAAATTGGATGTGGAGAATTAATTTTTTTGCACTATGAAGATCACTTCAGTTCTGGTTTAGTTTAGTTCTAGATCAGTTCCTTTCTAGTTCAGTTTTAGTTGAGTTCTGGTTTTGTTCTCGTTAAGTTTCGGTTAAGTTCTCGTTTCTTTCTAGCTAAGTTCTTAGGAGTGCGATCGAAAAAAGATCTTAATATCTTAACGTTTTACATCATAGCTTTTTTCTGAAGCAATATTTAACTTTTTTGATGTAATTATCATTGAAAACATATGTCAGTTATTATTTTAAATGATGGTTGTCAATGATGGTTGATTTGTTGTAAGTTTTATCAAAATGAGTGACGAAAAAGATGTCCAAATTGGTCCTACAAATAATTTTCCGAAGATTTAAGTGTCTGCTCTCAAACTGTATCCAATGGGAGTAAAAATGTCCACATGAGATTTTGAAGGTCAAGAAAATTGAAAGTATATTGAAAAGAATTCCAAACAACACCCCTATTAGCTTAGTACTCAGGCTATTTGGTATGAAAAGTTAATGCTTGAAAACATATAAAGTCAAAAATGTTCAAGATGACAAGAGTAGGGCCGGAAATTAAAATTAAATTTCATACAAAAATTCTCACGAAGAAACGTATGTACTGACAGATTATTTGCAGATTCCTTTTCAAAATTTGTATGTTGATGATTCTCATGGATATGTTAAGTTTAGGACCGAAAGAATGTAGAAATTTCTTAAAGAACACCTATTTTGATAATATTTATGCAGTTGCGGCAAAAGAAGCAGTTGATTGATACAGTGGGCTCTATAAATATCGAAATATAAAACAAAAAATGCTTGCAAAAAATCTCTTTCCTTTCATAAGAGAGCACAATGGGTCTACATATTTTTTCTCCGATTTGGCTTCATGTTAATACCAAAGAACACTCTGGAGTGGTAGCGAAACAATTTAATAGTTTAGTTCTAGTTCAGTACCAGTTTAGTCTCAGAACAGTTTTATTTGAGTTTAGTTCTAGTGCAGTTCTCGTTTGTTTCTAGTTCAGTTCTTGTTCTGTCCTATTTAAGATCTAGTTCAGTTTGTATATCCTTTTTTAATTCTCCAGTTTCGATTAAGCTAGTTTTCATTTTTAGTTTAGTTTAAGTTCATTTCTAGATCAGTTCTTTTTTATTTCTGATTCAGTTCTAGTTTAGTTACAGAACAGTTTTAATTGAGTTTAGTTTTAGTTCAGATTTAGTTCAGTTCTTGTTTAGTTCTCTTTAAGTTCATGTTAAGTAGTTGTTTATTTCCAATTCAATTCTGGTTCAGCTTTAGTTCAGTTATCTTTTAGCTCTAATTCAGTTCTAGTTAAATTTTAGTTCAGTTCTAATTTTCACTAATTTTTCACTTCTAATTCAGTTCATGATTTCTTTTAAATAATTTATTTACTTAAAATCATTTAAATTTAAAAATTATTTAAAATATTTAGTTGTGGCCTTTTAAAAATGTTAAGGGTGTGATATTTGATTTCTTTCTATAACTACCCTTATCCTTTATCAGTTTTCCCTTAAATACATTTTCAATGTCAAGTTGTTGTTGTTGTATTTTTATTTTAAAATAATTTGTCTCCTTTTATATTGTTTTCTAAAACGTCTTTTGACTTTAATTTCTTTTTATTTCGACTTGAAATAAATCTTATTGGGGTTTTCTGAATTTAATAAGACGTGACTACTTAAGTGTATATGTAAGTGTGTATATGTGTAGCTGTAATACTGAGTGTGTGTATAGCATGTAATACTGAGTGTGTGTATTTGCTATAATGACACATATTCTTTGTTTTTATTTTATTTATTTTTTTTTTATTAAGAAAGAAGATAAATGTTCACATACATATGTATGTTTATGGATGCGGGTGTTTTAACCCATATATCCTTTAAACGAGGATATTGATAAGAAGTTTTTATAAATTATATTATTGTTTAGAAAATCATGGATTTTATAAATAAAAAACTTGGTTTTGATGGACAATTATTGACTCTATTACGATACGTGCTTTATAGTTTTTAAGTCTGTATAAAAAGTTAAATAGAATGATAAGTTGTTTGAAAAACTTTTATAGAAATTTGCATAATATTGAAAAATGTTTTTCGATAACTTTTCAGTCTTCCTTCGTTGGTATTTATTTATATACAAATATATGTATGTATGTAGTCTATTTCTATTAGAATTCTATGCTCTTTTTTCAACATTAATGTTCTTTCCAAAAAGGGAGCTATTTTTATTTACATTTCGTTTCGTTTCGTTTCCTTTCTTTTTATTTTTTCTATTAATGTCTTTTAATTTTGTACATACGTGTGTATATGTATGTGTGTATGTGACAAGTTTGTTGGTGTCTTTGAGTGTTTTTAGGTGATTTATGTTGAACGATTGTCCTTGTTCTTATTGTTTGACATTTATCATTGTCTTAGTACAATTTAATTTTATTGCCTAATCTTGAAAATAAAGAAGAAAGGGTGTCAGAAAAAGAGATATAAAGAGACTATAAAGATGTGGATTGATCATAAGACAAACAGTTCCAAGTATATATATCGTTTCAAAACTAGTTTCCAAAAGATTTTATATTTCAATTTGTTAACCTATTTCTTTACATAACTATTTCAATGTCCTTAACACTTTACAAAAACTAAATTTTTTTGAAACCTTAACTTTTGTTACACCCGATTTATGAAGCATTCATGTTCCCAAACACGATTATATAAATTTACTATATAATTGATTTTTATATTCACATATTTCCCCTTTTTCATCTTTATTGTTTTATACATATGTATGTGTGTATGTATATATTCATTTCCTCTTTATTTTCTTTTTTAATATTTGTTTATAAATTATCGAAAATGTATTTGTTTATAGCGTATATAAGTGATAATTAATTAATACAACTTAAATTGTTAGACATTTATCATTCAGTAAATGGAAAAAGTTTTTTTACATTTATTTTTTCACTTCTCTTTTTGGTCTATTTATGCCAAAAGTTTGTCCAATTTGTTGCCAAAACTAGAGATTTTTTAAGAGAAATAAAAAGATTAGAAAAGTTTTAGTAAAAGAAAACGATTATAGCGGTAGGATAATTTTTAAAGAATTTCCGAATATTTGATTATATTATGTTTTTTTTGGGTTTATTGCAAACATTATTAAATTAAATTTTCTGAATTAAAATTCAGAATTATTCTAAAATTTGAATAGTGAATAGATCGATTTTTCTTAAAAAAATAAAGAGATAAATTTTAAAAATAAAAAAATAACAAAAAATAAATCAGATTAAATTGAACACATTTTTTTTTAAATTAAAAGAAGATAAATAATATGTATGTATGTTTAATAGAAAAATATACATATTAAAAAGTACAAATCGACTTCAATTACGAAATTGTTAATATTAATTAATATTTAATTGATTTTGCTCCAATCATCAAAATGATTGATTTTGTTATTACTACTTATTCTTAAATAGACGTAATGAGCTAAAAATGTTTGAAAATTGATTTAAATTTAAATTATTTCTATATTTTTATGGAAAAATTTTCCATCATATTTTTTGAAAAGCTGTCAATTTATTACAAAATATTTTAAACCAATTAGAAAGTTAATTATATTATTAAATAATATAATAAAATTCCAATACAAAGTTAATTAATAATTTTATTAAAAAATAAGTATTATTGTTAGTTTGACTGACTTTATATTTCTTTTTTTTTATTATTCTGCACTATAGGTCTGAAAGGTACACAACTTTGTTTCTACAATAATCACATAAGACCACAAAAAGTATATACGTATATTCTGTATAAGTAATTTAATATAATGATACCCGTCTTTCAATTTATTTGTTGTAATCAGTTTTTATAAAGGCCCAGTTATCGAATATATCATATATTTTATATATCAGATTGTAGGATAAAAATCTGAAATATTAACAAAAAATTAGATATACCTTCGAGATATCGTGTTTTTTAGTCAGTCCTACATAGATCGGTTAAAAATATTTTTTTGTCTAAATTTGTCTATAATCAAACCATAATAAATCTTTATAAATTTATTTAATAGCTGCTTTACTACAACAACAACAACAATTAATAATTTATTTCCTTTTCCTCTGTCACAAATCTGTCATGTATCACATTTTAAAATTTTCAGCATACATTTGTTCCGAGGTAGACGTGATTAACTGTTTGTTCATCAATCTTCTAAATCTTTCTCTGTGATAAATTTTATATTTTTTGGAATTGATAAACGATTTTTTACTGTGCTATAAACCTGTTGATTAAATGAAAAAGAAAAAATGATTACTCATCCCGGGGTGCATTCATCAAACTGTTGATAAGTCCATTTGGTGATTTTCCATGAAAAGATATTCTCCATTGTTAATTGAAATTTGATTTATTTTACACAAAATTCAATAAAACATACTAATTTTTCATTTCATTAATATAAAATAAAATTATATAGAGAAACTATTCTGCCCCCTTCACTTGGCGAATCTACCCCATGGGATGGGGTTGTTTCGAAGTTTTTGATCATTTCAAAAACTTATTATAAAAATTAACTCAACATGAAGATAAGCAGGGCCAAAAGGGCTTAAGTATAAGCCAAGCTATATCAAGGTTTTTATTAATAAAGAAAGTTTATTGATATCGTGAAACGTTCTGAAGATATAGCATTTTAAGCAAAAAAAGTGGTGAATGTTCCTCAGTCTACCCTATTTGAGATATCAAACTTTGTTGTTATATTGAATGGTCACAAATACTTTGCTATCAACAACATTTTTGAATAAACTAAATCAGTTAATAAACAGCGGAGTTATTGGCCACTTATAATATAATAACTCAGTTAATAGGTCAAAATGGAATTTGGACATTTCGAAACCCCAATACAAGCTACGGCCTTACTTAAAATATAAATATTGCTTTAAAATATTTTACTTATTCACAGGCGCTTAATTTTTAAAGAAATCCTTAATAAAAGTACAAAGCTAATGTCAAAGTTTGTTTTTACAATTATTAACAGACTTAATAAAGGCTTTAGGAATTTTTTTTCATTGGCTTGAACTATTTAAGGATTTTAAAGAAAAAAAAAACATAATAAACTTATTAGTACGTTTCGAAAACCGTTAATGT
>MINK01173924.1:2423-14230 GCA_001735545.1 Phormia regina | reverse complement strand
TGTATGTATGTATGTATGTATGTATGTATGTATGTATGTATGTATGTATGCATGTATATTTCAGTTATCAGTGGGCTTCATAAACGCAATTTCAATCGACGGATGGTCGGACATGGATTGATACCTTTGGGAATGACAAGATTGTAATAAGCTTTTTTATGAATATGTAATATTTAAAAATATTTAGAACGTCTAACTGGTATTCTTAACCCTATAATGACGAATGCTCTGAGTATAATTATTTTTAATCAATTAGTTGATATTAATAGAACAAAACATCTAAAACATCTTAAATGCTGAAACTATTCCTGACTATTACAATTTTGAACAAAAATCAGTTCCATGGAGTAGATACTACAAGCTATTTTTATGCGTCCTGGTACCAGTTGTATGATAAACATATTAATTACGGCAAATAAGCGATATTTGATATTTTACGGAAGGGACTTCATCGAAAAGCAGAAATTTTTAAATCTAACTTGTTTCGAAAAATATAAAAATAATTTTTATTATTAAAATTTATAATAAATGAATAATGATTACATACTTTTAAAACGCTTAACGTAAGAGAAAAATAATGAAGCAATAGGAGGAACCAATTGTTATCACTCACAGAAAAACATCTGTGATGATATATGGGGTACAATATGTTCTTTAAATATATTACAAAATGGTTAAAAGCCAGCAGATAATGAAGTACTATAGTATAAGCTTTATTTTCTTTTTTATACAACCAATAATTTAATAAATTACATATAGTTTAACATTTGATAAAGGTTTATAGAATACATTTTTATCATTTGTCTTTCACGTAACAGGTACTTTTACTCTAATTACAATATTATATATGTTAATATAAATTAAATTTAAAATAAAACTATTGCACTTAATTAATTAATTTACATACATTCATATAAAACTAATTTTTATAATAATTATATAATTTACTAAAATTTTAAAGAATTATTCATATTATTATTACTTTTACTACTACTGCTACCATAGTCTAAAGGTCTCTTAAATGACTGTTCCAAATTATGCAAACGTTCTTCTAAATCATTCATAGAATTACGTAAAATATGACCACGTGATCTTAAGGATATTCGTGGTGAACTTTGCATTAAATCGTCTTTGACACCAGAAAATGAATGCCGTATACAAGATTTTTTCTCAAATTGAGAATTTTGATAAAGTTCTTGATGGCGCTGATGATGTTGTTGTAAATGATGATCACATAATGAACGACAATTGGTAACCACTAAGGTATCCTCATTTTGTAAAGAATCTTCATAATTATCACTAAAATTCAGATAATAAATTATTAATGTTTCAAGAGACAAAAGAGAAAATTACATACTTACCTAGAATCTGTATTACTAATATCCATTTTACTAGTAGCTGTTATTAAATTAGTTTTATTATGTTTTAGCGATAAATGCTCTTTGGCATGTCTTGGACAAAGAGATTGATGCGTACCCTTACGTACTTGAGAATCAAAAGAATCTGGTGAAGTTTCATATAGTTCTCGACTACTAAGAAAATCTACTCCTGAATCTTGTCCATTGGAGTGTAAGGAAAACATAGAAGTTTCAAAGGAATGTGGAGAACTTAAGGGATTTTGTGTGGCAATTGTTAGTTAAAATTATTTTAATATTTAATGTTATTTAATACTTACAGATTACTAACTGGCTGACAGGCATTGTATTTTAATACAAATGGTGAAGAGGCATTGCCTTCATCTTCCAAAGCATTGGTATTTCTTAAAACGGACTTGGGCAAAGGTACATCAATATATTCACGTTGTCTTTGACTAAAACACAATTTTTATTTAGTTTAAAATTTTTTATATTTGTCACCAAAAACCAGAAATAGATAAATTTATCTTATTATTAAAATTAGATACATTTATAGATAAATTTATCTTATTAAAAAAAAGGAGCAGATCAATGTTATTTATTTAATTACTTAATACGAACGACTTTCTTTTAGCCAACACCAGAAATGCAATAAAGTTAATTAATGTAAACTAAATAAATAACTAATTTTATTATTAAATTTAAAAAAAGGTTAAAAGTTACAATAAAACAATTTAATTGCAGTCTAAAAAATGGTCTCACTTATATTTTTTAGCATTTTTGAGTTTTCGATCTTCCTCATATATTTATCTGAACTATATTTTTTTCAGTAATTTTGCTCAATATTCTCACAACAGTTTACCGTATTAAAAAGTAATATATGAATGACTTCAAGGTAATTTTAATTAGAATTTTCGAGATATGCTTCAATATATAGAAATACTTAATTTAAAAAAATTTCGATTCATGCCGAGAACTAGAGTTGACTTAAAGAAAGTGGGTTAAAGGCTTAGTACTTTTTAATACCATGTGTCCCAATTAAGGCTGTCATTCGAACAAAAATTATTTGGTTATTCAAAGATCAATTTTTTTCCGAACGGACAAAAATTAAATTAATTTAAAATAAAATAATATTTGATCAAATTTTAACGGTTAATCAAATAAATAATTCGACCAGTTTTTTTTATTATAATATCGTGCATAAATGCCTTTGAGACATAAATGTAAAAAGTTTTCTGATGCTTGAATATTTTGTTTGCATATATTAATTTGCAAATTAATTTTTTACTTAAGACGCTTTAGTTATTCTTAAATTATGCAAAATTCAAGTAAACATTATTTTATTTTATTTTTAATATTCGACAAAAAATTAAGCAAAAGTATTTGCAAATACTTCTTTTTATTTAAGGATTTATGTGATGCGGAAATAACAGAAGATTCTGAAATGTGTGACGATTATTTGTTAACTGAACTCAGTGTAAAATGAACAAAAAAGTTATTTAGCTCTTCCACGTATGTGAGAGGATTACTATCACATCTGTAATTTGAATATGATGTAAACTTTTGTATATTGATTAGTTCTGTGTTAATGATTTGTAATTTTACTGCGTGTCCCACTAAATGCGAAAGTTTCGTTAGAGTTAAATAACAAAAACAAATAATTAAAATATTTTTTTTTTGTTTATTTTGTTTATTTTCAATACATTTATCCAAACAAAACTTGTGTTCGCTTTTAGAAAAATATGCAGTAAAATTTCTAGTTTTTGCATTTTTAAACATTTAAATAAATATTCAAACTATATATTTTATTCCTTATTCGTTCGAATAATCGAAAAAACGTCAAAATTTTATTTAATCAGAGCAATTTTTAATTATATAATTTTATTCTATCAACTTCAATGTTGAATAATTGGCAAACCTAATCACAATTGACTGAGAAGCCCCGACTAATATAAATATACTTCAAATATAATTAAGTAAAATTAAGAGCAACCAGCCCATTGTGCATTAAAAATTAATAGAATTGTGTAATTTTAAACAATCTCAAGCATTACAATTAAAATGATAAATAGAAAAAACTCTTTTATACTCACTCATTATTTAAATGCTGATGATGATGTTGATGCTGATGTTGTATTTGAGGAACATATTGACGTTGAACATTTTGTTGCTGTTGTTGTTGCTGCTGCTGCTGTTGCTGCTGAGACTGTTGACTATTATTATGATTGTGATGATGATGTGAGTGTTGATGATGATAATGAGATGAAGAATGTTGTTTCGATAATGATGTATGCGTTTGACTAAGAGGTTGTTGAGTTTGATGATGTGGTGCTTGCAACTTAGAGGTTGACCACTCTTGAGATAATTTTTGTGTTGCCACCGCTGTTGATTGTGTCTTGCCAGAAGAACACAAAGATTCTTAAATTGGAAAAAGAACACAATAATGTATAAAATATAGTTTATAAGGAAAATGATTTCATATTAAAAAATGGAGAAAGGTAGAACTAATAAAATCTATATAATAAAATAGCACATTTACGTTGACTTTGTCTTTGCAATTGTTGATGATGTTGTTGATCTGGTGTTACAGCTTGAGTTTGATGATGGCGTCTACGGCATGAATCTAGACCAGCACGTGCTATTGTATAAGTTAAACCCGTTTCAGATGATGGAAATTCCTGTTGTGACCATAAACCACTGTTGAAAAGAAAAATAAGATAATAAAGAAAATCAAAGAAAACTTCAATTTAATACATGATTTTAAGCCTAAAGATGTTTTTTGTTAAAGAGAGCAACAGCATTAGTAACAACATGTTTGGCTGCTAATTATCTAGGAACATTTTTAGAATTATTGGCATATTTTTATAGCTTTACAAGAGAAGTTTAGAATTGTAATTGTTTTTTGTTATAAAAATTATTGTATTATTTGTTCATTTTCAAAATGAGGTTAAGTTGTAACTAATATAGAAAGTACCGTTAGTTTTCTATTTGCTGCAAATTCATTATTATTGTTTTTATTGCTGTTGTTTCCAATAACCAACATCACATGAACAACCATCAATTGAAATGAAACAAATAATTAAAACAACAATTCTAAGCTTCTCTTTTTGATGATCATGTTTTTTATTTTGCAATGTGTATATTTTTTAAATTTTATATGGTTACTTTTTTGTCTACATACTAATTGCTTATGTTTAATTATTGCTCTCATTTTTAGCAATAAGTGGGAAATAGTAAAATCATCAGTCTGTTTTAATATAAAATTAAAATATTTTTTTCTAATAACTAAATTAAATTTAAATTAATTAAATTAATTGATTAGTTTACCGTTTCTGTCGCATGCACATAAAACATAAGGCTGTAAGGGCTGCTCCTATGCCACAAAATGCTACTAAAACTATGGCTACGATTTCTAAACTACTCCAGAATGTGGCACTATGTGTGGACTTATGAGGCATTTTACCAAATTCAGCTAATTCTATAATGCGAGGCATGGACTTGCTAGAATCCCAAGGTCCATTGGGATTATTTTGTAAAAGCTGTTGTTGTTGATGATGTTGTAAGGTGTCTAGTTGTATGGCTGCAAGAGCTCTATAGTAATGAAATATTTTTTTTTTTTTAGAAATTGATTTTATTAACAATGGCTTAATTAAAAAAAACTTACTCTTGCAGCTGCTCCATTTCAACCACAGAATTTGAACGATAATCTACAGCATAAATATAAGCATCAGTGCTGAAAGTTAGATATAAAAAGCAAATAGGTAAAAAATTACTATCATAATTTTTTAATAGATCATTGCAATTTCAAATAACAAAAATCAAATCATAATATCGAAAAATGTAAACACTTACGCTGGTTCCAAACCACCATTATGGGGCTCCAACAAACGCACCCTTACTTCCATACCAATAGCCTCACTTAGACCCTGCATTAGAGCATCGATTTTTTTCTCCACATCAACAGGTTTTCCTGCTACTACAATACGAACTTGTTTCTTTTCATCAATGATATAAACAAAAACATTAACAATACTACTGCGACCATCATCAGCACCTGCACGATCTGTGGCTTTAACATCGAAACCATAAACACGATCATTTGAAGGTTCTATATTTGCTATTAAACGTATTTTGCCCGTCGTTTCATCAATACCAAATAGACGAGAATGTTCATTTAGTAAACGATAACGTATTTCAGCATTCAGGCCCATATCAGGATCAAAAGCTTCGACACGTGTTATGGGATAACCAAAGGTAGCCGAACGTGGTACTACTGATATTATAGGCTGACCAGATTGTTTAAATTTAGGAGAATTATCATTTTCATCTAGGATTTTTAATACCAAACGACATTCATTATTTTCTAAACCTTCTAAACGTTCATCTAAGACCGGATAGGATAGATGGGCATAGGTTCTAGCTTCTCTATTTGGCTTATCACCTTTAAGGCGCAACTGATAACGATCACTTTGTTCACGATCAAAAGATTTTAAGGCATAAAGTATTGAGGTTTTGGCATCAAATTCAAATAATACTTGGCCTTCGTCTTCGGGATCCATTCCTTGCTCCACCCATAAAGACCAACGTAGGGATTCAGGATTAAAGTCCTTAGTAAAGTTTATTTTCAAAAGTTCTGTGGGTGTTTCATTGTTCTCGAGCAGTTGCATTTCATAGTATTGATGTTGGAAAAGCGAGGAATTTTGTAAAGTAATAATTTCTTCCGGCTTCGGTGTGGTGGTCTCTACTATAGCCTGGCCTTGCAAATTTATTAAAACAATAGCCGTGGAACTTAAGGACGGACTACCTAAGTCCGAAGCTATGACTGTAACATTTAAATGTTCATAATCATTGTAGCCTTTAAAGTTACTTATAGTGGTAATGGATCCCTCTCTGGAATCTATTTGAAATATGGGTATACCATGAGATTCTTGGGGTAGTAAGGTATACAACACCAAACCGTTACCATTTCCTACATAATCTTTATCTAGGGCGGTAATTTGTTTGACAAACATACCGGGTTTAGTATTACGATCTAAAAAGGCCTTGTATAAAGGCACCATCATAGTCCTATCCGGAACATCAGGTATATATAGCTCGGCCTTGGTAACATCATCATAACCTATAAATTCAGGTCTATTATCATTTAAATCTAAAACATTTACTTCCACCTCTACTGAAGAAGAAAGACGGTATACAGGCTCTGCATTGTCTGAAGCTATCACTTGAAAAGTATATTTGTCTTTGATTTCTCTATCTAACGATGCTATAATTTTAATAACACCTGAGATAGGTTTAATTCTAAATGGTAAATCTGTTTCACTAAGAGAATATGAAACATTTGAATTTTCACCAAAATCCAAATCTACTGCCACCACTTGACCTAATACGGAATCTTTATAGTCGCCCTCCAGGGTATCAAAACTATACCAAGATTTTTTGAAAACTGGAGCATGATTATTGACATCAATTACCACAAATCGTATGCAGGTGAAATCTTGTAGATTATCTATATCAGAAGCTGTGATATTCAGCATAATTTCAACGTTGGCTACTAAGGGATAGTTAACCATTACCTCTCCCGACAATTTGTCTACGGCAAAAAAATTTATATTATGATGTTTGTTTGTTAGTTGTATTGCTGACAAACGATCAACATGTTCAGAAATTAATTCGTACTGTATTTGAGCATTGCGGCCAAAATCTTCATCTGTCGCAGTAACTTGCAAGATTTTGGTTAAAACAGGGGTATCTTCGTAGACAGCAAACAAGGGACATTTAGGCAACATCGCTCTAGTTATTCTGGATCTAGCACGCATTCTTGATCTTGAGCGAGGTCTAGGTACTTGGGTATTATTGAAGCTACCATCACCGGTATTCAATCTCGGTGAACCTGGTAAGAAATAGGGTGGTATTACTATATTCGAAGACAATGAAGCCATGGTGGGCATTAGATTGGTAGATGACTCAACGAAATATATTTCCATATCGGTGGTATATTCTCTTATTTCTACTTTGGAATCTTTGAATACAGAAATTCTTTCAAACATGGGAGCATTGTCATTAACATCAGCTATCAGAATATTTAAATTCGCATAAGAAGTCAAGCCTCCAGTATCAACAGCTAAAATTTTTAAAGAGTATAATTGTTCCTTTTCACGATCTAAAGGCTTTAAACCAGAGTATGAGATTTTGAAAAATGGTTGATTATTCATTCTTAAGTTAATAGGCTTTAAATCTGTTTGCATTTCCAGATATTTAAAATCTTCCTTCCATTGTTCGGTCAAATTATAGACATCAAAGATTTGTGGCGTATTTAAAACAGTAGCATTGTCCTGCTGGACTAAGTCTATCTTAAACATTTCACTGTAATCCCCCTGTAGCATAACTTTAAATTCAGCATTTTTACCCAAATCTTTATCTGAGATAAGTATCGGCTTATTCAAGGCCACCTCTAGACCCTTAGCACTATTTTCCTTAATCAAACCCATATAGTTGAGGTCACCAAAGTCCGGAGGATTATCATTAACATCATCAACTTTAATTTCCACTTGATAAATACCAGCTCCACTCACTAGACCAGTGGTGTATTCCACAATTACCGTTAAATCGTATTTATCTTTTAGTTCACGATCTAAGCCGGTTAAGGTCAACAGAGTACCATCTTCGGTTATCGTAATTTTGTTTATAACTTCCTGTTGATTGGCTATAATATAACGCAATTTTATATTATTATCTTGGACCAAACGCCTGGGTAAACGTTTTCTTATTTGTTGTCTTTGATTTCTGCTACGAAAACGGGAATTGTGAGTAACATTAGTTTCAGTTTGAAGACTTCTATAGGATTCCAAATCATTGTTGACTATATTAATACCATTTTTATACAATAATTGTCCTATAATTCCACCCACAATATTTTCTTCAATATGAAATTTAATAATGTTCATGTTGATTTCTCTGTTAGAAAAAAAAAACTTATTAAAGCCTAAATCTTTTTTATTTTTAATACAAAAAAAACTTACTCAATTACTGGTCTAAGAGGCACTCGGCTGTCGGGTTTGGTTACCATGTGTATGGTAACATTGGTTATTAAAACCCCCTCATCTGTTAAATCTGGAGAAGCCACTGTTGTCAATGGCGGGGAGCTGCGTGACATCATTAAGGGTAACGAAGAATTGGCAAAAAGCTTGAAATTTAAATTATTATTAAAATATGAATATTTTCTATCTTAATTTTTTTCTCACTTACATAATTAGCTACTGCTTCGAAATGATAAATTTTTCGACTAAATTCGGATAATTCTCTTATGACTGTTATAATACCCGATCTTTCTTCTATGGCAAATGGTACTCCTTCCGAGTAGGTATGCAGAAGATCATACATTATCTCATCCTCTCCTTCGTAAATTAAAGTAGTACGAACTTGACCCACTGAGGTGCCTAGAGGAGCATTAGCACCCACCCAAAACTCATAAGGTGCTCCTATAAAATCAATAGCACGATCATCAATAGTAGCATAAACTTCAATAGTAATAACGGCCAAAGAGAAACGACGTTCGGAAGGATTGAGGGGCTGGAAAAGATTAATTATTAATTGATTATTATAGTTAATATTTATTTAAGGTGTCAACGTATACATTTTCCCTTTCTTTTATCTCTGGCAACGATTTTTTTGCTTGTTTGTAAGAGTACGACTTCAATAGATAAGATTCGAATTATTTCTTTATGGGAGAGAAGTGAAACTACCCTGTTTTTTATATTATGTTTTTATATATATAGTATATCGAAAAGAGTAACTTACTAAGTCTAAAATATTTTTATAAAAAATACTCAAATCAAATTTTAAATATAAGTAGTTCTTATATAATGAAAATATTAGTTATTGACTCAAAAGGGGTTTTGCAGAAATGTGATATACCACGCAAAAAGTTCAATTTACAAAAATTTTTAAAACCTAAATCTCAAAACTATGATTTTTCTGAAATTAATTTAAAATTTTAGTCATAAATAGCTATCAAAACCACAATTAGAGATTAGTGACACAATTTTCGAGGTTCACGGATAATTTTTAAAAGCCAAATGTTAAAGTATTCAAGAAATATTAGAAGTGACTATTTATAAACTATCAGAAAACATTAAAATTAAAAAATCTAAGCTTGTATAACTCACCTGATCACTAGCCTCTACAAACACTGCTATTCTTCCTCTTCGCAAAGGGCCAGCAACATAGATCGTACCATTTTTGTTATCCAATCTAAATGGTATATAACCACTCTTCTTAGGTCTTTGCAACTCATACAATAGCATACCATTAGGACCCTCATCTGGATCCAAAGCCACTACCTGGCCAATTACATGACCCACAGGAGCCGTAATAGGAACTTTAAATTCATATAAATTTCCATGTTCAAATTTGGGCGTATTATCGTTTTGATCCAACAGGGTTATTTCCACCCTTACCGAACTTGGTCCCGGTCTTTTAAGATTAATATCTTCCATGTAAGAAGGTGTACGCTCTAAAGCTTCTACTTCCAAATGTATAGATTTACGTTGTTCACGATCAAGTAATCGATCATCACGTACTGTTATCCAGCCAGAACGAGAATCTATACGAAAAGCACCACTAGCTTCGGGTTCTTCTTTGAGATTATAGAGAAATTCTGCATTCTCGCCTTGATCACGATCGACAGCATTGACTTGCAAAACTGAAAAACCGGTAGGTAAGTTTTCCACAATAGAAATATTATAAAAATCTGCTTCAAATTCCGGAACATTATCGTTAAGATCTAGAATTTCCACTTCGATTCTAAAAAGTAAAATAATTATAATGAAATAAAACATGGAAGAAAAGTGAGTGGTTAGCTATGTAAAATATTTTCTATAAAAAAAAATATTTACAATATCAATTTACCTTGCCAAAGCCTTTTTCAAAGGATTATCTTTTTGTCTGGCTTCTATTTGCAAAACAAATGTATTGCCCGGCAAACTTTCCTCTTCCAAATCAATTTCTTTTTGCAAATACATAACGCCATTATGAGGATTAACACGAAACAATTTACGTTCATTGCCCGATATAATATCATAGATTAAAGTAGCATTTAGAGAATCCTGATCAAAAGCCATAATAGGGGGATCAAAATACAAAGGTACTCTTATAGGCATGCCCTAAATAAAATTAATATAATATAAATTTTAATAAATTTTATATTATACAAAATATATTACTTATTAAAACAACTTACCGTCATTGGATAAAACTCTTTGATCTTTGTACGATAGACTCCTTCGGTAAATTTGGGGGGTAAGTCATCCACATCCTTAACGTTTATGGTAATAGTGGTATTAACTTGATTAGCTGGAGTACCACGATCCCAGGCAAATAATGGTAATTTAAACAAACGTATGCCATTATCAAAATCCAATTCCTTTTTCAATATCAACAAAGGCCTATGAGGACTTTTTAAAGCAAAATATGGACTACCATCGGCTGATAGTTGCTCTGGCACTGTAGACATACTAAAATGAACCTCTGAATTCGGTGTATTTGGTTTATCACGATCAAATGCTTGAATACCCTCAAATACAATAGTTCCCGGTGGTGTATTCTCTTCTATATCCACTATATAGGGGGTATTAAGAAATTCCGGTTTATTATCATTAACATCTTCTACATACACCGTCACCGAAAGATAACTTCCTTCGTCGAGTTTTTCATTTTTGGCCGCACATACTATGCGAAATTTTAAAAGATTTTTTGGCACATCTCTATCAACTAGATCTTCAAGAGATCTCGTTAAAGTAACTACCACTGAGGTGGTATTAACTTCATGTATGGCAAAATATTTATGATCTCCTGAATTATCGGCAGATTGTAGGGAGATCTTGGAACGTGGATAAGCTTTGAGTGTAAGAATTTCTTTGCCCGTTTCTGCATCTTCACGCAGACGTATAAATCGTACTCCTTCACTTTCAGCTGCGTTGCCATCGTGAAAAGCGCAACCGGGATGACCTAGAAAGGGAACACAATTTAATTAAGTTTAATTTCAAAATCTTTGATAATTTCTTTTATATTTACTAGAACTATTCACAAATTCATAGAAAAAAAAATTAAAATTAATTTTAATTACGAAAATAATAATATTCATAAATTTTTGTTTAATTTTCAAATTATTTGATTTTTTTTCAAAAACTATATTTATTATTGAAATTCTGTACACAGAAAAAAAATATTGCCGTCTTTTTTACAATTAACTCAGTTGTTTAAATTTGCATCAAAATTTAATAAATATGTTCAAGAAAAAATAGAATACAAAATAAATTTTGGTGTGATTTTTTTCCTATACACATTTTTAATTCATTCAATCATCTACTTGATTTATTTAATTAATTTATTAACTGGTAATTATTTTTTGTTTTGTATTTTTTACAGTTTTTAGTAATTGATATAATCATTTTG
>MINK01173923.1:7840-20464 GCA_001735545.1 Phormia regina | reverse complement strand
TCATTTAAGAGTAAGTTGCTGTTTGTTCATAAGTAAGTATGTATATGTAGTTGTATGTTCTTTTTTTTTTTTTTTGTATATGAATAATTTAATTATTGTTTAAATGTTAATTAATACACCTTGTTGTAGTTGTAGAAGTTAAAAATTTTGCATTTAAATGCAATAAACTGCATACAAAGGAGAGGCGTTCAGCCCCACCAAGAAGTACACAAAGAAGGCAACCAAAAGAAGATAAAGTTTGTAGCAACAAATATATATGTTTTAACAAACGGTGGGCTATAAGCTTAAAAATAAAGCGGCTCAAAAACGGGGGGAAATTTTTGAGAAGAAAAAAAAATGAAGCAGAAGAAAAAATGAAAACAGCAAAATATACTTTATAACTTGACATACACGCATTTGGCACTAATTGCATAAAAATATTATAAAAAAAAAAATAAATTAAAAAAAAAATAACAACAACAGCAAACACAATTTAAAGGAACGTGCATTATTGACGCTCTACACATGGCAAAAACGAGCAGAAACTTAATTTAGTAAACAAAACAAAAAAAGTATAAAAATAATGTAGCTTTTTTGTTACTGCTTGTTGTTGTAGTATTTTTTTTTTTCTTTCAACTTAAAGAAAAGTCGTTAATTAGTGGAAAAGGCTTGCTTAAGCGTTAATTAAGTTTTGTTGCTTTTTTGCAGCGTTTCAGTGTTGTAGCAGTATCAGTTGTTTGTTGTACTTAGTATTCACTAACTAACAATTTAGTTATTTATTTGTTTGTTTGTTACCGTCCAAGTAAACGGAAAATACCAACAAATATCTGTAGTATATACATATAGTAGCAATAACAACAACAGCAACAAATAACATTTTAACAACATTAAGAAAATAATTATACATACTAAACATACTTACATATGTATGTATATATGTATGTCGGATACGTGGCATAATTGCAAAGAAACTAAAATAAAGATTTCCATTGCCTATTATTATAACATTAATTTTCAATTGTCATTTTTAAAAATATGGTAACATTATTTTCTATTTGACATGGCAACTTTGTAAACAAAGTAATAATAACATTATAGCATTAGGTGGCCAGATTTCTTTTTATAACAAATAAAAAAAACATTTTAACATAAATATTCTTTAATTTTAAATTTATTTTCTTCTTAATTCCCTTTTAACCCTCGTTATTAAACAACAACATATTATTTTTTATTCCACGCCACAATCATATGTAAGTGTAAGGAGTTCGCATAAATGATTTTTTTTTCTTTCTACACTCTCTGTATTTTTAATTAAAATGCAATTCTTTGTTAGTTGAAATATAGTTGTACGTACATGTAGTATAAGTTTTTTTATGATTATTTTTTTATATTTTATTCATGCATGTTGCACGAGTATCATAAACAACACATAAATCCAGTTTAGTTAATTTGTTTTCTAATTAATCATTTATTGGAAGAAAAAAATAAAAGAAATCCAATACATTTTTAATTTCTAAACATCCTTTCAATTATGCATCATGCATAAATTGACACTACGGGAATGAGAATTGAAAAAGTCTCAAAACATGAAATTATTTCAAATCAATGTAACGGAAACCGTAAACGATCTTCATAAAGAAAAATGAAAAAAAAAAGTTAAAATGATGGTAGTTGTTATAGTAATAGGAGATTAATGTTAAGAGGATGTTTTAAAAAAATTGTCCAACTGCTAATTTAGACAAATTTGTATTGTAAGGAAATTGTTTAAAATTTCATTAACTTTTAATATTTTAATAAAATTATTAAAAAAAAAATTATTAAAAAAAAAAATTATTAAAAAAAAATATTAAAAAAAAAATTATTAAAAAAAAATATAACATGTTCTAAAATCCTTAGTTCTAGAACTGGTGTAATCAGCACCACTTCAGATTCTTTAATAAAATCCTTAGAACTAGTTGTATTACAAACAATTCTGACACTAATGGATGTAATTCGTTTTAAGGAATATTTTCGAGATTTGTGTTTAAAAACTAATTCTGTATGACTTCTACATCAATTCTAAGATCCAATTACTGGTTCCCGAATAACTTCCTAGAATTCTTTAAAAACTTGTTTATATAACAATCTCAGAACTAGTGACATCACAGCCAATTCTGACCCTAATGGAATAGAACTTAATTGAGGTACTAACTTTTTTTTAAAGAACAACAAAACTAAATTGAATTTAATAGTGTCCTTTAAGAAATAGCCTGTAAGAATAAGAAATAAAAAACAGGTTCTGAAACCGTCCCCTAACGCTCTTATAGCACTAGTTCTGAATGTGACAATTTCAAACAAACATCATTAAAGAGATCTAGAACCGTTCCATAGAATGAGTGACAATTTCAAACAAAAACCATTGGTCGTAACGTCAAAGTAGAACAAGTACACACTATTTTCATGTGTTCTAGAACTTGTTATAAGTTCTTGGAAAATAAAATTTTATAACAAGATTTTTTTTTAAATTTTTATCACAAGCTCACGCTGCAGAATTTATGGTGCCGCTTTTTTCAATAATATCGTAACTTGAAAACTTGTATAGCTTTTGACTTATAGGAGAACAGATTCCTAGCGGTTCTAAGGTCTATAATAATGTCAGCATTTCTTTAGGTTATCTTTGTTCGTTTAAATTATAATTCAATTTATATATTAACATAATTAAAAATCATATATTTTCCGTTTTTGCATCATGTCCTAAAGAAATTAGACTAAAGTCCATGAGAATAGCGATTTATACCAAGAAAAGAAATGGGTTCAAATCCCAAAACTATTTCAGAATTCTTGAAATTGAGTGAGATAAAAATTATTTGAGAATAAATTTAGATATTAAAAAAATAGAGTCAAGCATATTTATTTCAAATATTTTTGATGTCATATCATTAGCGAATATTGTTAGTAACAAACCTATAGAAAAATAATTACCTTTAGATTTATCGCAATAACGGTACATAGACTCAAATGCAAATAGTCCTTTTTCAGTGTGGACAAATTTAGTCAAATATTTTTGTATTTTGTAAAATTTGTATGAAACTTTACTTTTAAATCTCGATAACAATATTATTTTAAAAATAAAAAACTGAGAAAATAAAAAAAAATATATGGATTTGGAACATAAAAATATGGGTAAATCGATTGTTCCAACAAAAGATAAGTACCATAATCAACCATTAAAGATAAATAGCTTTATTGTCAATTAAATGGCTGAAGTTATAAACAATTTAAAACATTAAACTTAAAAAAAAAAATGTTGGAACAAAAATCTGCCAACATTTTTTACCAAGTCATGAACCTTTAATGCAAATAAATCGCTTCAAAATTCGGTAGGAATTTAAATTTCTTGCGGGAATATGAGAAGACAATTGACAAAAACATAATTTATTTCAAATACCATTCTGCAAAGCTCTAGTTTTATAATATAGTTCGGGAAAGGCCACAAATATTATCTTCATGTACCACAAAATTATTAAAATGGCAAATTATAATATTATAATATATTTTCTCCAATTGTTTTTTATGTTCCCAGAATATGGAGTGACATCGAAAAAAATCTTAACACACATTTTGCCTCATAACTTTTTACGGAATCAATATTAAAAATTTTTGTTCATCTAGTTATCATGGAAAAATACTTCAACCATGTTAATTTGTCCTTATTTTTATAAAATAAGTTATGAAAAAGATTTACGTCCTACAAGTTATTAAAAAATGTCAAAAAAATCCAAATAGGTCTTTCAAATAATTGGCCACAGAATTAAATGTCGTCCGTAAAACCATTTCTAATGTTTTTAAACAGTATCAGGAGAATTTGACTATTGATGTGAAGAAAAAAGGACTACATGATATTTAGAAGGTCAAAAAATTGAAGGCATATTGAAATGAACACCAAATACATCTGGTATAAAATCAGCTCAGTTTTTTCAGTGCTTCGACTATTTGGTGCGAAAATTTAAAGCTAATGGGAAATCCAATCAAGAATTCTGGAAAAAAATTACAAACTAAAAATAATACAGGGAATGTAAAACCAATTTTCATACAAAAATATTCAAGACGAAGAAACATATGTGCTGGCAGAATTCTCGCAGCTTGTGTCTCAAAAATTTTTATTGCTTTTGGGCACTGCGGTAAGAAGGCTCTGGAGTGGTACCAAATCAATAACATAGTTTTAGTACTAAGAGAGGTCAATTTTCAAAATTGTCCATAGCTTACACCAGTGGAGAGATATAGAGCTCTTGTGAAAAGTGATTTGAAGAGCACAAAAAAGGTGTCCCAAAATACCAAAGATTTTAACAGAAGATGTGCACACTGTTCCAAAAAAGTAACTGAAGAAACTATCAAATCTTCAAAAATGGTCCACAATTTTATAATTTGTGGTTAGAACCATAAACCATAATATATTTCTGTGATCTGTTCTAAATTATCAAATGATGAAAAAAAAAATAATGAAAACTCTAAGATCATTCGTTTCCAAGTTATTGAATATTATGTATTTTAAGAATTTTGAGATCACATTCCTTAAATTTGTGTTCCATGTAGATTTTGAACCGATTTATTAGAATTAAACCTTACAGACTTGGTAAAATTGTTTGACGATATTTCGTTTTGCTCTAAATCTTTTTAATTTATTTCAAATTCTGCTATTTGAATGAAACTAAAGTTACTTACTTAATATTACTATAATTATTTATTTCCGTACTTATGTTTTATTGGGACCATCGATTTTACCCATATTTTTAAGTTTCAAATCCAGAGATCATTTTTGATATAAAAAGTTGGCGGAATTGAAGATCGTAGGTAATTCTTATATTTTTTTAGCTACCTTTTGCATTTACAAAGAAAGATATTTTAAAATTTTGAAAAAATTAATACTGACCCTATTTTTGTCCACGCTGAAAAAGTCCTATTTGCGTTTGAGACAATGTACCGTTATTGAGATAGTGCTGGAAGATATTATTTTTCTATAGCTTTATATCTAAATACATTCGCAATAAATTGGCATCAAAAGTTTTATTGTTTTTTTATAAAATTTTAGTAGAATTTTAAATAAATATAATTGACCCTATTTTGTTGCCCATAACTGTATGTATTATAACATATAAGTTATTTATGAAAAATCTTTAATTAATTTTTTTTTTTTTCTTTAAAATTATTTAAATTTAATTCAAATACTTACATAGAAAAGTTAGACCGTTAAAGAAAACTGTCTAAATGGAGAATATCTAATCTAACGAAGATCTTTTTCTTGTTTTTTCAATTTTCGTTTAATTTTCTTATTAAAACGAATCAGCTGCTTTCAATTACACTTTGTTTTACGTGTTGAGAAAATTTGTTAATAAACAATTTATTATTTATTTATATATTTGTTTTCTCTTGCAATTATTTATTTAAATAATTAAGCACAAAATTTTCAATTTATATGTATATTTAATACAATTTATTTTCTATTTTTTTTTTCTTATATTTTTCTTTAACTAAAAACTTTTGCACACAATTATTTTTTGTATAAAATTATTTTTTTTTCTTTTATTTTTTCTTCAAAACGATTTTGAATTTGTTTTTCAGCTTTTGAATAGTTGTGTGTGTATGTTTGTGTGTGTTTAATAGACGAATCAATTGAATGCTTGAATGGATCAAAAAAATTTGTAGTTGTAGTTGTTTAGTTGTATTGTATTTTTAACGCACGTTAATTGAGATGTTGTTTATTTGCTTTATTTGTTATTTTTTTATTTTTCTTTTGATTTTTGATTTGCAGACAATTTGCAATTTACTGGCAACTATGAGGTAAACAAAACAAATCTAATATGGTAACGTCACTCACTCAACAGCAGCCAATTAATGCAGGAGTATAAAGAGAAGAGGAAGGAAGTAAGGTAACGTTATTATTAAGCGTTAACTGCTAAATAACATATGTACATTTACTATATATTTGGGTGTTTGAGTGTTTGTTTTACGTTTTTTGAAAAATGTTAACGAATTAACAAGAATTTTTTCACGTTTTTGGGGTAATTTGTTGATTTTCCAAATATTTTATTTTTTTGTTTCTATGTGTGTTTATTTTTTGGTTTGTATGTAATAAAATTTATTTTCTATTATTGTTGTTGTTGCTCTGGTTGTGGTTTAAATAGACTAAAATATTTTTAGCACTAATCTTTTTCACACTTGTACACTAAGCACAAAAAAAATATCTAACATATAAAAACACTTTAAGTGATTCTACTAGAATATTTGATGATGGATCACTAATGACTTTGAGTTGTTGTTGTTGTTCAATTTATTTAGAACAAGTGAATGAGATAATGACACTGACACTTTTGTAGCAACACTGCATGTACATACAATACGAAAAAAATGTCAATTTAAAATTTTGTTTTATTTTTGTTTACGTTTAAAGTGAATGCACTTGATTTGTTGCTGTTTTTATTTTTTTAATTTTTGTTTGTGCTTGTTTTAATTCTCATAAATTCCTTTTAATTTAAATTCTTATTGGTATTTTATTATTTTGTTTATATATTTTTTTTCTACAAGAATTTTTAAATTTTATGCACAATTTCTTAAACCGTAATTTCAACCGCTTTCAACGTCTGTTGGCGCCGACTTTACTTCGACGAATGAATTGTTTGTGTCTATAAAAACATTTATGTTGCCAATGCAGTTTTCATTCATTCCTACGTTTCATTTGAAAGGAGAGTGTGATGAAAAAATAAAATTAAATAAAATAAAAATAAACAAATGCAAACAGAGCCACATTCATCCATATCTCTTAGTCTCAGAGCATTTTTTGCTCTGATGAGACCGGCTTTTTATGTATGTGGTTGTTTTTTTCACTCTCTCTCTCTCTTTCTCTCTCACTTTATAATTTGCTTGTGTATTTGTGTTTTGGGGGGGCTGAAAATTTTACACCATGCTGTTTAACTTCCACCGGGTAATTGTTTTTGAGTGCGTGTGTAATTAAACGTGGGTTTGTTGCATATATTCCAGCATCAAAATAATCATTTGGAAAAATTCATTTGGATATTTTGGAAAAAAATATATATCTTTTAATAGGATAATAAGAATCAAATTTATTTAAGTGGCTTAATCAGCAGGTTTGGAGGAAATAACTTAATCGTTATTAATCTCCCATACTACTTTTCTTAAAAGCCCATATAATATTCCTATACCCTTCCTATTAATTTCGTGGGAGTTAGATAAAAGTTTAGGTGAAGTTTACGGATCATTATTCAGATCCGTAAGAAACAATTCTTTAGTTCTTCTTGAAACCCCTACAAAACTTTAGCTCAAGATTTTACAAACTTTTATTTCTAAAAGATTTTATATATGGAACATTTCACTCAAAAGTTTTTAATAATTTTCGGAAGACATCAGTTGCACATCAATAAATTAGCCCTACTAACTAAGGAAATATATCCACTGATCACAAAGTTGTGAAAAAACTTTAACTTTCACTCTTTAACATCGCGTACCGTCAGGTACCTAGAAGCTCTACGATTTAATCAAGACATAATATCCATAACTAGAGCAAATAATAACTTCGATTCAAATGGACATCTTAGATGATTCTGCTAGGATCATTTCAAGAATTCTGCATTTAATGATCGTTAGTCTAACTGTTAGACTGTCAAAAACCCATATAAAATAAAAAAGATTCTCACATAATTTGTTTGAATATCAAAAACTCTATATATGAAAAATTGTTTAAAAAATCATTTCCGAATAGCTGTTTTGATACTGATAAACATTTAGGATAAAGATTTTTAATTTATCAATTATAAAATCCACTTGAGGTTCATGAGATTTTCTGACGGTTACTTCTCTGGTAATGCGGATTTCAATACCGGTAAATGTGGACCTGGAAATTGAGTTCTCTCGGGTATTATGCAGCAACCAGGTCTCTCTATTCGATTTCTAACGAGATCATTGGTTACTCCTTGATCCTATTATTACCGGGATGGAAAATCGACTCTGTGAAGTCTTCAGCAAGAGATTGGGGTGAGTCTTTAGTTTGCGTATATATTTTTCACTGATGGTACTTCAAAGTCTCTATAGATATTCTCATTTCTTATGTATCATGGTGCACCCGTCATAGTCCTATGAATCTTCGATTGGCCCCTCTGTATAATATCGATACTTGTATTCCTTGCTATTGAAAGCTGTATGTGTAAATTTGTTTATACAGAATGACTTTATTGTCAAGGTTTAGTTTTGAATGACTGTTAATTAACCAGTGAAGGCTAGAAGCTTTTTATTTCATATGAAGTCTCTTGGCTTCTATATGACGATCCCAAGTTAGTCGCTTATCTAAGTGAATACCAAGGTATGTAAGATGATCTGACTGGATTATATTTATATCGTTAAGTCTAAGGTATCTTATAACTAATACAATTTCTTAAAAACTAGATTATAGAATTCAGACTTAATCTAATGGGAATAACCTACGATACAATTTGGTGTGCCAAACCCGATGACAGTGCCGAAACTGATAACAGAAATTACAGTGACAAAACAGAAGATAATTCGCTGCGCCAAAACAGTTGACCGAAGTCACTATGCCAAAACCAAGAACCGACATCGTAGTGCCGAAGCTATCTGGACTGACGGCTAAAGTAGTAGTGCCGAATCAGACGAAGTAAAGCCACTGTGTCCGAAACAGATAATTAAATTGCAGAGCAAGGTATCCTCTTGATGATTGGCTTGATCAGAGTACCAGAGAAGCAGTGACTGATGTTACAATATTGAAATCAGGCAAATTATATCATAATTTAACTGTCTTAGATTTTTGGCAAATTGAATCACAACTATACCATACAAAATTAGAGGAATCAGACCGATTGATGATGAAGCAACATGACACAGATCTCATAAGGGTACTTGAGGAAAATGAACTGGTACTTGAGGAAATTGAACTGTTCATCGAACTTTCAAGAATCAGAGCAATCATTTAACGTAGCTAATCAGATAGTTGCAGTACCGGTGATGGTTATAGGCTACGTAAGAACTTGGTTGGATGCCACAATCAGATAGTGCGGGGATGGTTATAGGCTACGTAAGAATTTAGTTGGATATAACGTCCACATTTTAGGACCACTTTTTTGAAACTCTTAAACGGCAGCACCGATTTTAACGAAATTTACAGATAGCACCATTGCCTATGTTTGTTGTAGGTTATGTAAAAATTGGTTTAGATGTCACGCCCACATTGATATAACCTAACAAGGGGTAGCGAAGGGTACTAGGTTACGCCCGTATTTATTATACGTTATAAGATAACTGATATCTTTTTTATTGTGGGGGGTGGGGGTTAAAGAAATCAACTAGAACTCCAACTTGCTCACAAAAAACCTAACTCAAATGCCAAAAGAACAACCTAACTCTTTGTGTTTGTTAGTAAAATTTTCTACAGAACAAATTTATACGTGTGAAGAGAGCAATTTTTTTGTTCCTAAGCGAATGAAAAAAGTTGAAATTCTAGTTGTTTTCTTAAAGGAGGGGAGGGTTGTGAGTTGTCACACTCCTTGCTCATATCAAAAACAAAATTATTAATAATTAATTTTTATAAGTTTGTCATTCCTATTGTACTAATTTTCGTCGGTATGCAAAGAACTGATGACAATAGGACCATGTCCCTGTGTCGGTTGAAATAGCGTTTATGAAGCCCAACGATATCTGTCATATATAATATATACGTCAGACAATAAGAAACCCTTTCGAGCATTTTGCTATTCAAATTCAGCAAAAACGGTTCATAAATGGCAGTGATATGCTTAAAATGTAGTTACTAGGGACTTCGATTTTTTGATTTTTTGCACAAAAAATAAAATAAATTAGTTCAATAAAAACTAAGATAACGTTCAAAGCGCATTCGTTAATAAACTACCAAGTTATGGGCCAAAAACTAAAAAGAAATACACACACAAACATTATATTAAAAACATGAAAAAATCAAAATTTTTTAACTTTTAAACCTTTTTTCAACCTTGCAACATTTTTGTGATTTACATTTTATTGTAAACTTTTATGAAATTATGACAATACGACAATATAGCACATATTGCCAATCCCCCAATTATTTTTTAGATTATTTCAAAAAGTTTGCAATTTTTTTCTTTTCAGAAATACTCTGAAGATAACTTGTTTTTCATAATTTCGTTGTTAATTTTTCTTTTTCGAAATACTCTATTTTTCACAATTTCATTGTTAGTTTAATCAAATGAAATGAAGTTTATTTATTATTATTCTCTTGTGATAATTTCCATCCATGAGAGATGTCTTCAACATATTCCAATGAGAAAATGAACCTTCAACACGTGTTAAAAAAATCAAGCAAATTCTCATTATTAATACTCTCTCTTTTAATTTCAAATTTAAAACAAACACTCCCTTTCTCACACTTTTTTTCTCTCTCTCTCTCTCACTCTCCCCTCACTATTTATATTTTCCTAAAACTGTTTTTTTTAGGGGTTGTTGTTTTTTGTAACAAACAATTTGTATGTGTGCATGTGTTTATGTGTCTCTGCTAACCTAACTAAGTATGAGTGAAAGGAAATAAAACTTCATTGGTTGTTGACTAAAAAGGAAAACAACAATAATTATATATTCGCTAACAAAAGAGCCTACACTACAGGAGCAAATTAATACTAAATAAAGAGATGCGCAAATAAAGTTAACAAGCACCTAATGTGTAGGAGGAGCAAAAGTAATACAAATACATAGAAATGAAGAGTATATAAGTAGTATATATATATAGAGGTAAATAAATAAATGTTTATAAAATAACGATGACAAAAAATAAAAAATAAAGTGTGAAATAAACAGGTATGTATTTATAGTGTAATCAGAAAACAAAGAGAAAAGGTAAGAGTTGCTTTGTTACAGGACTTTATTCTTTTGTATTATTGTTATTGCTATACTTTAATCAATCATTTATTTAAGCTTTTAATTAATAGGTTTTTTTATCAATGAGAAAAAATATAAAGAGGAAAATATAAATCTAAATAAATAATAAAATTGTATTTAACAATCTACTTGAACATTTAGAAATTAACCCTTTAACAATAAAATTTAAGGGTGGTGGTTGTTTAATTTTTTAACTAGATTATCATTTATTATAGTCAACACTAAAAACAACAAAAATCTTTTTTAGATTATGGAAATTTAATAATTGCATTTGCTGTTATACTACAACCATCCACTACTACTACTACTACTACTATCATCGTTCACTTTGTGGTCTGACTTAACTAATGAGCTGTCAAAATGATGTAAACATTGAGATTTCATTTCACACCATGAGTTTCAAAATATTTGAAAAAAAAAATCATCTTTTAAAATTTTCTTTTATATTTTCCCATGTACATACATACATATGTAATTTTTTATTTTTCATCAAGAGTTTATGGAAATGTTTGTTAATTATTTTTTAATTTATTAAGAACAATTTTCATTACGACATTATTTTATATGTTAATTATTATGTTTTGCTCACCTTTAATTATATTTAAAATAAATGTAAACTCATTACATGTGTAGTTTTTCACAACTACTTACAGTTTATTATGGTATCGAGTATTAAAAAGCATTTCTTCTGCTGATTTTTTTTTTTAATTTTTTTTTTTTGCTTGGTTGGTTGGATAAATGAATGAAAGAACGACTGGCGTATAAATAAATAAATGGATGGATGGTTGGTTGGTTGGCCAAAGTAGCTGTGGTGGTATCCCATCAGTTTTATACACCATCATTTATCTTTACTAATTTGCCACAATCTAATACATTAAATGATCATCATAAAGAACATTTTAATTAAAATAATTAACAACAAAAATTACATAAATACACGTATGCCAGCACTGTGGTTTGGATGTCAAAGAATTTAAGGCAAATTTATATGATGAGAAATTTTTTAAGAAGATTTTTTTTTTTTAATTATGATTATATTAGAAAAGTTCATATTCATATTTTGATTATCTACCAGATTCTATTTCCGGTTCCACACTACTGTAAATAAAATCAAAATTTATGCATTGATTTAAATGAAATGTTTTGCTTTTTTTGCAACAAATTTATCTTTATGATTAATTAAAAAAAAATTTATAACATTTTCGTTTTTTTTATGATTTTTTGAAAATTGTGTTTTTTTTTTTTTTTTTGCAATTTTGTATAAAATTTATTATTTTTATCAGAATGATTAAAAGACAATTTTTATTAAAATTTTTTAATACTTTTTTCAACAAAATCATACAAGTCCTTTTCGAAATATGCTTCAATATATGGTGCTTAATTTTCAAAATCTCGAGAACTAGATTAAAGTATTAGGTTATGTTAGTTAGGAATGGGTGGCTCAATAACCCCTTAACCCAGAGGCCAAACGGCCCATTGTGATCCCTTTATGGTAGAGTAAAAGATATAGAAAGGACAAAGAGAATAAAGAAAAAGAGAAAGAAGAAAAAAGTGGAAACTCAATCAATCAGTCGCGATTATTCCTAAGCCATTTTATTCCAATTACGAACCCTATGATGTTGACAACTCCTTTGCCCTTTACCTCACCTAGTTCATGTAGTTTGTGGCTTCCGAACCACTTCAACCTATTGCGCTGAAGCCTAACACAATGACAGA